>JAUBOD010000250.1:52558-67157 GCA_032353885.1 Nothura maculosa | reverse complement strand
AGAGCTACTTGGATCCCAAATTTGCTCCTTAATTCTGACAACAGCCACCTTGACATTCCCGAAAGTGCAGCTTTGTGAAGGGAGAGACCTTCTCCAATGGATCCCAACATTCCCAGGATTGGGAGCAATGCTCCCAGGTCCTGATCTGGAGGATCAGGACTATATAGAAATGTGTATTTGGGGAACATGGAGCTCTTTGCCAGAGCAAAAGATTCCAGCTCCTTCTGCCCGAATGGAAAAGTGGCTTCCAAATGAGGGCCAGGGGAGCCGTGCTCCCAAACTCAGCAATCAGCTAAAAATACAGAAATGCTTGGCAGACTGTTCTGCTATTTTAATTATTAATTCTTATTGTATTCCTCGCACATTACTCCGCTGTAAATCACAGAAACAACCTTAGTGCAAGGTGGAAGAAACCAGCTCCAATGTTCTGCTCCCACGCCGCCAGTCTACACCTTGCAGAGGGGAGAAATTATTTCCTCATTGCGGGGAGCGTTTTCCACGTGCTGGGTCTCTCCTGTTAGCCCCACCTTGCCATCTGCTTCCAAACGATGAGAGGAAAATTGATTTAGCAAGCTTTTTATTTTTTCTTTTATTTTTTTTCCTTTTTTTTCTGGTGCATTAGCTGCTATTTGTTTAGTTCTGTCAAGTGGGTTTATCCAACCTTGCAGGCTCGCTGGTGGAGTTGCTATACCAACCCAAACCCGGATCTCGGCTCTGCTCTGTGCACTTGCTATGAAGTTGATAAGCAGGAGCAAGGGGGCTTGTTCAGAGCAACAACATCAAAATGCACCAAAATGCACCAAAATGCACCAAAATGCACCAAAATGCACCAAAATGCACCAAAATGCACCAAAATGCACCAAAATGCACCAAGCTCTCCTCGTAAAGGGGATGGTACTTGCATCGTTGGGCAAATCCATGCACAAATACGCAAACTATGGCGCTGGCAAAAATAGATAAATCACTGGGTTTTGCCCAAACTCTTTGCAAGATTGGTATGTAAAACCTGAGGCTTGCAAAAACGTTGGTTTCATTAATCTTGCGGTTCAAGTATCACCTTGGGGCTATGAATAATCAGGAGATTTCTGAGGGTTTCCTGGGTCTCTTTAGGCGAGGTTTGCTTTTGGACATCCCTGAGTGCACAGGGATCGTATTTCCAAGACTTTCCTGCAGAAAGGACCTAGGATCTCAGGGAGCAGCTTCAAAGGTCTGGCTTGCTCAGCGCCCTGGCATTTGGAGGGGCATCTCTAGGGGCAATATCAGCAATATCAGCAATTGCAGTGTAAAAACTGCCCCAAATCTCCGTGTGTTCCTGCCCGAGAGCAGAACTCCTCATTCCCACCATGCAGCATATCCAGATTTTAGGCCAAGGCTTCTATGCAAATAAAAAGCTCCATGTGGATACCCTGGCAATGCAAAATAGGATCCCCTGGATCCTATTGGAATCCCTGCAGATCCCCTGCAGCCTCTGGAATGACTTGAAAATAAGTAAATCTGTTAATGAGATCCCAGTGGGAAGCAGGGCTGAGGACGATGTGATCTGCAGGGAAGGGCTCCTTGCAGAGGGTGAATTTTGGGTGTGAAGCTCCAGAATTCCCAACATTTCCAGGCTGCTGTTCCCTGGGTTTACCAATGGCTCCTTGGCATCTCCCTTTGCTCTTCTTGGAAATCATAGAATTCCATGGAATTCTGCACCGTGGAATTCCAGCCCTGTCATCCTTGTTTTGCTGGCTGGGAACCTCCAGCACAGTTTAGTAGGGAACTCCAAGTGCAAGGGCACCCTGCGAACCACAAGGACTCTTTCAATTAAAAGAGAATAAAATAAAGAAAATTTTAAAAATAAAGAAAATGAAAAAATAAAGAAAATAAAATTTAATAAAAATAAAGTAAAATAAAATAGCAGAAAGGGGAAAAAAGGAAGAAAGGAAAAGAAAAAAAGGAGAGAGAGAAAGAAAATGCAGTGTGAAGTTCAGGGCAAGTGCGAGACCATTAACAAACCCCAACTTCCAAAGTGCCCTGGGCTAATTATATGGCACTTGCTGGGTTTCTGCGTAGCCATGAAGTCTTCTTAATGTGGATTGATGGCACGAGGCCGCTCTCCATTGAGGAAAAAAGCCAGCGCTGGCCCTTGACATCCATCCTTCTTTCCAGAAATCCCATCTACCGGGACGTCTCCCTAGGCTTCCAGGAGAAGGATGTCTCTATCCATTTCCCTGACACGCAGCCGCCGGAGGAAGCGGGGTCCGCTCCCATCTCATTATTCCCCGCTCCGGATTTATTACCATCAGGCCAGGATTAATTGGGAAAGTAAAAACGCTGGCGCGGGCGATCGATGGTCCCCGAGTTACTTACCTTGTCACTCGCTAATCACGGCGAAATAAAAATGCCCCTCTCGGCTGCGTCGCCGCAAATGGATTTCTGTAATACATTGCTGGGAATCTTTAAAAGGCTTTTGGAAGCGGTAAGGAGCAAATTGGATTAGCCAGGAAGAAAGTGCAAGCGAGGCATTTTTTCTTTTACCTATAAAGCAAAAATTGAGCTCTTTGCTGCTCCCGATAGTGACCCAGAGCCCATGGCCAGCAGCACAGCAAGTGGTGAAAAAAGAAAATTTAGGTGAAAAACACAAGTCTTTCCTAGCTGAATGTGCCCGGACTCAGCTGTTGTTCAGCCCCTTCACGTCACAGATTATCCCAAAGTTTATTATCCCCAAATTATCCCCAAGATTGCCCCAGGAGCGCAAGGCAGCATTTCAGTTTAGATCTTTTAGCAACTAAAGCCTGGCTTGCCATAGAGACACCCAGTATCAGGATTTTCTGATGACAGGAAAGGGCTCTGCTCTCCTGTTTTTTTGCAGGAAAAAGGAGGATTTTTCCCTTTTTCTTGGTTGGAAGGATATCAGCATGTCTGAGCTGCTGACCTCTCCTGTCAAATGCAGATAAAACTTCCTAGCAGGAAACACACACGATGCTAAAACCCACCACACGTTTTTCTCAAAACGCCTGCAAGGAGTATCCCTCATTCCTCTTGCAATAAGCACTTAAAAGGCAAAGAATCCGGGATGGGCAATGGGACATTCCCATTTGCAGCGGCTCCTCCTGCTCCCGGGACTCCCTGAGCATCCCAAGCTGGGAGACCCCACCAAGATGCTCTTGGAAGCTCCTCTTTTCATGGGATTGCTAACGGCTCTGGGAAGCAGGAGGAGTTGAAAGAGCAAAGATTAAGATTCAGGACATGCAGGTGCCTTTTTTCACCCTTTTTTTCCCCAAAGGGAGAGGTTCCAAGGATTTAGAGCCCTGTTAACGGGCACTTGGCAGCCTCTGCAGAGCTGAGGTGCCCGCAAGGCTCCCTACTTGGGCTCCCGCGCATCCCAAACCCCATTCCCGAGCTCAAGTCGGATTTATTGGCCTAGACTCTCAGGGAGACGGAGGCTTTTGTGTTGAATTTCATCCAAAATGGTTAATGCAGCAGCAGCTGCTGCTGTTAGTGTGGTCCAAAAAAGAAAAGGGAGGGGGGATAGAGATGGGGGGAAAAAGATATTAAAACTATCATCTTTTGAAAGATTTCTATATAAAATAAATCAGTTTTCTTGAAATGCACTCACAGGATAAGTGGGAAGTATTTTAGTGCGCCGGTGCAAGGCTGGGAGCCAGCGCAGGGGCTGCTCCCGCAGAGTCTCCCCAACGCTCCCCTCTCCTCTCGGTATTCCGGGCACACGCGCGCAGGAAGGATTCGGGATGAGTTAACCTCTTGCTGCCCGCTCTCGGATGCCCAGAGCGGGACAGCCTGGGCTCTTCCATGGGATAAATGGCATTCCTTGGCCATCTTTTTCCTGGATTTGGGGCAAGCCTCTGTTCTCCTTCATCTGAATCTCCCCAGGTGTAGATGAGGATTCCGGCCAGGATCCCGTCTCAGGAAGGACTAGAGAAAGGCAGCAGATTGTCCAAGCATGGATGCCACCAGGATCCCAAACATCCCAAATGGTTTCCCCATCCAAGAATTAGCTGTTCCTGCAAGGGCAGAGCGTGCTGGGGATCCAGTGCCACCTTTGCTCAGGTCGCCTATGGGGACATTCACCCTTCCAGCTTCCCCTTCCCTGTGTCCCAAGAGAAAACCGCTGTTCCCCCTGCACATCCTTTGGGATGGGGCACACGCTCCATCCTCCCCCCGGCCCCATGCAGCCTCACAACCATGAGCCCCCATTTTCAGGCTTTCTGCCCCAAAAGGGCAGCCCAACAAAACAGAAAAGCTGGAAGCACCGCAGGGAAAGGTGGAGCCTTGTCCTGGTGCCTCCTGGTGGTCCATCCTGGAATGGCCCGTCCTGCTCTTGGAAGCACAGGAGGTGACAACCAAACGGGGCTAGTGGCTGCAGAGCCTTTGGCCACCGCAAGATTCCCATCACGGTGCCCATTCCTTGGGAAGAGGCTCCACTTGCTGCAGGGAGCGGGATGGGAGCCAAGGAGCGGCCCCCGGCCGAGCCTCCATATATCCCCGTTCCCGGCGGGAAGCTTGGTGCGGCAGAGCCCAGCAATTAAGCAAAGTGCTTCTGGAGCCTCCACCTCATCCATTAGGGCCGCCTGAGTCAGGCAGACGGCTGCTCAGCACCGCGTTTCATTTGAGAAATTGGATTCTTAAATATATATATATATATATAAAAGAAAGAAAAAGAAAGAAGGAAGAGGTGAAGCTTGTGCAAAGGCTCCGTCTTTTTCCCCCTCCTCACAGTCATAGTTTTCTTTGTTAGGCAAGACCTGGAGCATTCCCTGAGCCAAGGCTTGTTGGGGCACATCAGCCTTGCGAGGAGCGCGGCCCTTTGCAAGGGGGAGCAGATCCTGCTGGGATCTTGGAAGTGCGCGGCCCCTTGCAGCCGGACACCGGGTGCATTCGTAGCCCTGGGAGCAGGGATTTGCCCTGGGAGCAGGGATTTGCCCTGGGATTTGCTTCCAGGACTTGTTCCAAGTGATTGATTCTCCTTTGGCTATAAAATTTAGTCACAGCCTCTGGGCGAGAGGAGACCAAGCTCTCCAAGAGCAAAGCACCCCTTGCTCCTCTCCTCGTTTCCATCGGGACCTTCCTTTTCATCCCTCTCTTGGCTGGGGAGATGGGTTCTCAAGAGATGGGTCCCTCTCAGCAGAGCTTCCCCCGGTTAGTCCTGCATTAATTCCCTTCTTTGCCTGCAGAACTGGCAGCAAACCAAGGCTGAATTTGCAAAAAAGCGAGACAGGAAAAGTCCATTCAATTAAAAACCCCAACGCAAAGCAGGGCTGACCCAGGAGAATTAATCCAGCTAAAGTGAGCGGCTGGCTTGCGGCTCTGGCAGCAGAGAGGCTGCTCCGAGATGAAGGGCCATAAAGGAGCAGGGAGCGGCGGCCGTGCCAAGACGCAGTGCTTGGATGTCACCCACACATGGAATTAGCAGCCGGCCTGGGCGAGAGCAACGGCGGGAGCGGGTCCTGGGAAAAACTGCAGCAGCGGATGAGGGGCCTCTCGTGGATGGAAGCCGCGGTGCAGCGGGATTAATGCTCCGTGCAGCGGGAGCCATCCATGCTCCGGAGCATGGAATTGTCCTTTCCATCCCGCTGCGGAGCGCAGCCTGGATGCAGGGATGCTCCAAGCACCCCCAAACTGGCGCCTTCCCAGGCTTGTGTGCATTGGACTCCCATAGCACAGGGATGTATGGAGAGGAGGTGCCTCTTCCCACCTTCCCTCTCCTGCTTCCCACTCCTCCAAGGGCTCTGCACAACTCGCTGCACCCCAGGTGCTAGAACATCCTCCAAGCTGGGCTAAACCTGCATTTATTTCATTTATTTTTATAGCAGTGCTAGAAATAAAGGCAGAGCAGTTGCCACCAACTCGGTGCTCTGGGCACCTTGGCAAACAAAGCAACCTGAGCTTCCATTTCTGTTTGCTCAGCTTTGCAAATAGAGAGAAAAAGGAACACTGGAGAGCTGCGAGCAAAGGCAGGTGCAAGGGGAAAACATGGGTAAATCCAGAGCTTTTAGGCTTCCCTTCACCCAGTGAGGTCATTCCTAGGTTTATTTAGTACAAAGGCTCATTAAAGCTCAGAGCGAAGAGCAGAAAACTCTGCTCTTAGCAGGGAATGGGGCAGCAGAGCCCACACTGGAGCAGTCGCCCCTTGGCCATGCCTCGTCTCCTCACCCTGCTCTTCTCCAAGCTCCCAACAAATATTATTTTCCTGGCACCATTGGAGCATCCTTCGGAGCTGGCAGGCAGCGGGAACCTCTGGGCCATCCCACTTATTAACCACATCCCTGGCCCATTTCTTAACCACATCCCTGCCCATCCATCAGCTGCAGGGTCTTGCGTGCAGATTCCTCGAGCTGCTCATCCCAAGGCTCTCCCAATGGGAGGAGGAGGAATCATTGCCGGGACAACCTTGTTTGTCCCTTCCCCAGCTGCCAGCCACAGGTTGCCATAAGAGCCAGGATTGCACCTAGGCCCTATTTTGTGCTGGAAATTCCCCCAGGAAAAAGCATCCCTGTGTCCTACAGGAGCCTTGAACTGCCTTGAGACCAGCCCTGGGAGAGCCCACCCATCCACCCATTCCTTAGGGAAATTCTCCCCTTAAACAGAGGGCTTTAAAGCCCCTTGTAAAAGCAACATACAACCCCATCCAAGTTACCTGCTTTGCTCTGTCCTGCTCTCACTTTTTCCACACTAAAAGAACAGGGCAATGAAGGAGCCAAGAAGCCTTTCCCAGAGCTCACCACACAGAGCTGAACTAGATCCACTGGGATGCATCCAGGTGATCCCTATATATGGGCAGAACTCAGCTGGGGCTCATCTGCACCCCGGGCATGGGAGAAGGAGGTGCAGAAAGAGCTGAGCAAGATTGGGCACGTGGAGCCTGCCCAGCTGTGTGTCCTGTCCCTATCCCAGTCCCCATCCCTGTCCTCATCCCAGTCCCCATCCCTGTCCCACGTGCAGGATTGGGGCAGGGGGCCAATTCCTCCCTGGCAAACACAGCCCATTGCCCCGGGGCCGCATTCGCCTTTCCAGGTCGTTGCAGGGAAGGAATGGCAATTCCTTCTGCTCCAGGGGATAACAGGATGAGGTGCTCCCGGCCCTGTGCCGGGCAGGGACACGGAGCTCCCGCATCCCATGGGAGCCACCGGGCGAGATCCTCCCTCCCTGCAGTCACACTCTGCTCCTGGCTCTTTTTTTCCCCCCATAATGAGGTTAAGTGGGAATAAATTATGTAGGAAGAGCCCCCCTGTCCCTCCAGATCCAAGAGGTGGGATTTCTGACAACATCATTAATAGAGCTGGGGGCCTTGGGGGCTGCTAGAGCCTCCCGCAACTTTGGTCCCCACACAGGGATCCCTGGATTAGGGGTCTTCCCTTTTGTGTATGGAACAGCAGGTTTCCAAAGGGGAAACAGATTCCATTTTTAAAATAATAAAAATAATAAAAAAAAAAGAGGAAGAAGAACAAAAAGAAAGATGATAAGGGAGCATGCTCAAGGATGCTCTGGTTTTTGGATCCCGGATCCAACCTTGTGCCTATGGGAAGAGAGGAGGCGCCGCGTCCTCTCCCGCTCCAAAGGGTCCGCAGGGCTGCACAGCACCCTCTCCATGACCTCCCCTCTCCTCCCTTCCCGTGCTCTCCCGAGCCGGAGCAATAAGTTATAGTGGCAGCTGTGCCGAGCACGGCGCTTCCCTAGGGATGAGCGGCACAAACTCACAATGGTGCCGCCGGGGGGGAACCGGCCCGGGCGCTCCCAGCTCTCCGGGCTGTGGAAATAAGAATTCCCACAAGCCGGGGCGGGAACGGAGGAGCGGCGGCAGGAGGGACGCTGCTCTTTGTGGCTCCGGCCCCGCCGTTTCCAGGGAGATGCTCCCGGCGCCGCATCCCTCTCCATCCCGCTGCGGCCCTTTGCAAGCGGCGGCTGCTCCCGCCCTGTTCCCAGCTGTCTTCCAGGCGCTCTCCCAGGCTCCCTGCCCAAGGTGGGCTTGACACCATATGGGAGAGAAAAGAGCTCCCGGGATATATGAGCTGTCTGCAAGGGGGAAGGAGGTGCCAGACTCCGGCTTCTCGCCGTGATTAAGTGCCCTGGGATAGGGAAGCCTGGGAATATTCCCGGCGCTGGGCGATATGCTGGAATATGACTGCATGTGAAGCTATTAAGATGCTGCCTAGATCAGGTCTTGTGCCCTGGGAAAGACTAGAAACTTGTAGAAAGGTTTTGGGCTTAAAAAGGAAAAAAAAAAATCTAAATGCAGATCTGAATGCAAATCTAAACCACCCCGGCATTGCCATATGCAGAAAAGACTCCTCCCGAAGGCAGATCCCAGGAGATTTCCCTGAGCACCTCGGGATCTCTCCAATGTCCCTGTGCATAGCCCTGCTCGCTGCAGGACCGCTCTGCTGGCCGCCCGCTCCGCAGGCTTCTCCCGCCTTTACATCCCTTTTCTCTCTCCTTTACATCCCTTTTCTCCCACCTTTACATCCCTTTTCTCCCGCCCTTACATCCCTTTTCTCCCGCCTTTACATCCCTTTTCTCCCGCCTTTGCATCCCTTTTCTCCCGCCTTTATGCCTCTTTTCTCCCATTCATCCGCCGTCTGCTTTGGGAATCTGCTCAAGAAGCAGGTGCAGAAACTTTGCAGACACATTGGGACAAAAGCAAAGCGAGGGACACAGAGCCCGGAGCTGCTGTGCAGGAAACCGGGAATGTGGAGGCGTTTGCCCTCTCCGCCATGGTGCCCAAGGGCTCAGGCTTGGAAGAGGAGCCCATGGGAAGCACGGAGCTCTTGCAGCTGATCCAGACGACCAGAGTATGGAAGTTCCACACAAAGCCGATCCTTGGATTTATGGAAAAAAACGAGTGGGGCGGGGGAAGAGAGAGACATGCAGAACCTGATAGAGAAAAAAATGAAAAAAAAAGGAAAAAAATAAGAAAAAGGAAAGGGAGAAGCGGAGTCCATTCGGGCCTGACATCCCCAAGCCAACCCATGGAGCTTCCCCAGCTCATTCCCAGTCTTGGCACAAAGGCCAGGAGCAGAAGGAGGATGGTGAATGGCAAGAAGGCCCCGAAAGCCCCCAAAACGCTCCCATCTGGCGGGGAGAGGGTGTGAAGAGGAGGGAGGGAGGCAGGGGGTGTGAGGGGCCCTGGCACCAGGAGCAAGGCGCTGATTATGCTGTTATTTCTCCACTTGCAAACCCCATTAGGGGACTTTTCTCCGGCTCTTTGGGATGCTTAAGCTGCCCATTTAGCAGCGGGAAGGGCCCAATTAAAAGAAAGACAAAGGGGGAGCCCAGCCTGCCTTAATTGCAAGGGGTTTCAGTCTAATGAGGATTAGGTTCAAGAACAGGGCTAAGGGAGCAATCCAATAGCCGGGACTGGGCCACACAGGGGCCTTTTAACAGGAGCACCAAGAGCGGGAGCGCACGGAGAGGGGGCCGAGGAGCCGGGCTCCATATGGAGCAAGGAGGAGTCTCCCAGGTCTCAGCTCGGAAGCTGTGGGATGAAAAGAAGAGAAATATTTATATATATATAGGTATATATATAGGTATATATGCTTCTAGAGCTTTAGAAATGTCCCAAATGGGGGTATTTTTATAGGGATTGCAAATATCCCTGGGAAAGGGGGACATCCCTCATCTCCCTGCTCCCAGTAAAGTCGGAGAGAGGTGGAGCGGCACAACAAAGAAAATCTTCCTTTTTGTGATTATTTTTTAATGTGTGCAAAAATATTGCATGTCTAATATGTTACAATACTGTATAGATTATATGCAGTGATGCACTGAGGTGATGTGATCCTCTGTTTCCTTCCTGGGAATGAAGGGTAGCCTTTGGCCTCCTGCACCTGGATTCTCCCGGTCCCTGGAAGGGTGTCCGGAGCACAGGGACTCAGCAGGGAGAATTCGGGTGTCCCGATCCCTGGTGGGGCCAGTGCCGCTCAGTGGCACTATTGAACAGTATCACGTCAGCAAGATTGAGGCCTGAGGCACTCAGTGCACTGATGGTTCCTGGACCAAGTTGGTGCTGCAGGGTGGGGGACCTGAACAAGGGATGTCCCAGGGATGCCCCAGGGATGTGCCAAGGATGCAGGATGGCTCCAGACCCGGGAGCATCCCCAAAACTGCACCTTGCGCCGTGCAGGCGGCGAGCGCATCCTGCAGCGCGATGCCACGAGAGGGCAGAGCAGACCCGAGCATCGCAGCGCCAAGGAGTCCTGCAGAAAGCCCTGCAGAGCCCAGGAACGCCGCCTGCTCCCACGCACAGATCCGTGTGTGCTGTGCAGGATGCAACGCAGCCCCTCGAGGGCCCTGCTGCGGATGCATGGCACGGTCTGCAGCCGCCCGTGCATCCTCCCCGTGCAGCCAGGCTGCAAAGAAGGCGGTTTTGGAGCGCAGGGACTGCGGGGCCACCTCGTGCTGCAGAATCCTGCAAAACCCCGGAGGGAACCCGAGCTCCTTGGGGATCGCCTGCTCCCACTGCGATGCCCTCCCTGCTTGGGCTGCCAGCAGCTGATGGCCAGCAGTAGCCGACACCACCAAGTGGCTGCTGTAATAAACAGTAATAACAACGCGGGAACCTCGCATGTCGTGAGTGCGGCTCCTGCAGACACTGCACGGTCGGAGGTGGGAGCAGGAGCTCGATTTGTCACTTCCCGGGAGACAGTGACAAGCGTCTCCTTGGTGCCACCGCGGTCTCCTCGGTGGATCAGCTCCTCGCCGGTCTCTCCCGGCCGCCCCTGGCATTAATCACGCCGTGCCGGCGGCGCTGCCCACGCTGCTGCTGTGCCAGCGCGTGATGCGCTCATGCCACCCACCTGCAGCAGAGTCACGGCTCAGCCTGCGGCTGCAATCGGCACCTGGGGGAGAGCCTGGCTGCTCTTTAATCCCTTGCAACCCGAGGTGCATCCCCCCACGTGCATCCCCCAAAGTGCATCCCCCTCCAAGTGCATCCCTCAATGGAGATTCCACCATGTGCATCCCCCTCCAAGTGCATCCCTCCATGTGTATTCCACCAAGTGCATCCCCGCAATGTGCATCCCCCACAATGTGCATCTTACCATGTGCATCCTCCAATGTGCATCCTGCCAAGTGCATTCCCTCAATATGCACCCGCCCATGTGCATCCCCCAAAGTGCATCCCCCCAATATGCATCCCTCAATGTGTATTCCACCATGTGCATCCCCCCATGTGCATCCCACCAAGTGCATCCCCCCACTTGCACCCCACTATGTGCATCCCTCCATGTGCATCCCCTCAATATGCATCCCTCAATGTGTATTCCACCATGTGCATCCCACCAAGTGCATCTCCCCATTTGGATCCCTCCATGTGCATCCCACCTGCATGCAGGAGACCAAGGATTCCTCACCTGGGCCGGAGACCCCCCCCAAGGTTCGAGCAGGAGCTGGAAAATGGGATTAAAAGCAGTGATTTGCTTTCCCATGCTGAGAGGAAAATAGGGACAAGGGATTAGCTGCGGAGCAAGCGTGTTGTGCAGCACCTGGCGCTGCACGGACGGATCAGGGCAGTGCCCGAGCGAGACCCAGCTGCTCCGTGCCCTCCTGTTGCTCCAGTCCTGCAATAGTGCTGCGGGCTGCAATATTCCCTTATCAGAGCCGGAGGGTTCTGCGGAGCCCTTTTTCCAGCGATGCTTTCCCAAGAACACAGCGTGCCAAGAACCAGCTCCTGTTCCCTGACCTGAGTGGGTTCCCGCCTCGCCAGCCCGCCGGGAGCCGGGAATGCTCCGGCAGCATCTCCCTCTCCAAACCCATTAGGCCGTTTGATCGATGAGTCTGCTCAGCAGCTCTGCTTTCCATGGCCGTCAGCCCCTGCATCCTGGCTCTGACAGCGGCTGCTCTCAATGGATATTGATAATTCCTCTGAAATACCTTGGCCGGGAAGCAAACGAGCTGCTCGCATCCAAGGTTGATTAACGTGGGTGCGGAGCTCGGCCCTTGGGGCTTTGTGCTCCGCAGCCCCGTGTCCAAACCTTGCAATTCCCAACCCTGCAATTCCCAACCCTGCAATTCCCAGCCCTGCAATCAACCCAGGCTCCAGGGCCATGCATGGAGTTCACCTCCTCCGCAGGGACACCCGGGCGCCCTGCCCTGCGCATGGCAAGGACGCTGCTAATGAGGCTAATGAGGCAGGCACAAAAAGGTTAATTCCGGGACGTGTTCCTGCCTGCAAGATTCCAGCGTTCATCCCGCTGGGATGCAGCTTAGCAGGGACAAATCCTGCTTCACCCAGCTGGAAACTTGCCTTTGGAAAGAGCTCCCTGCTCGGGAGCTGTGTCCTGCTTTGGGGGGATCCGCACAGTTTGGATGCGCAGGGATGGGAATGCAGGGCAGCCGGGGCCCTCGGGAAGCTCTTCCTGGCCTCCTCCTGCTGGGATGCCTCTCTCCACCAGAAATGCATTAAGCAGAAATTGGATTTGGCTCGCAGTCGCTCCTCAGATCGATGGGATGAGATTTGATAAGGAAACAGCAGGAACGTGCTCGGCACATGCAAAACCCCCATTGCACCGTATCCCTTGGGAAATGCAGCAGGAGGGAGGGCACTGGGAATGCCGGCCTTCCCGGAGAGCTTTTCTTGCTCACGGCAGCCCACAGCCTCCCAGGGGAGTTTTCAAGCTTGTTGTGTCCCGGGAAAGCTGACACGGGAAGGGATCCGTGTCCGACTGGCTGCAGCAGAGCCAGATCCGAGCGGGAGGCATCGCCCCTTGCAAACGGGTAGAAAAGCAGCAATTTAGCAAATCTGGTCCCCAATTTGAAGCTGCCTGTTGCTTTCCAAAACCAAGAGCCCTTCGAGCCGCTCGGGTTTAGCAGGAAGGCGCCTTATGGAGCCTGCCCTATGGAGCTTTGCAAACGGGCTCCCCTTGCAGGCCCCCCATTTTTGCCACCTCTCTCCAGGCTGCCCTTTGTGCCCAGGGACCTTCTTGCCAAGAGAAAAAAAATCCCCAAAAACTCATTTTCTGGGGAGGGTTTTGATTAAAGGAGCCTGGCGGGGGGCTCTCGGAGCCAATATTGGCTCTGGAGCAGGCGGCAGCGCGGCCGGGCCGGGAAGCGGCACGGATGCCTCTGTCCCGGTGCCGGGCTGGTGGCGGGAGGCCCTTAGCAGCGCCCGGAGATCAAAGCGGAGCAGCCCCCGTGCACGGGGGACCTCGGGGGAACAAAAGCATCAAAGTAAATCAAATGAAACTAATTGAAGTGCTTTAGCATTAAATAACGAGCGGGCGGCTTTCATGAAACGCCAGCTTCTTCCCGTCAAAATCCACGGAAGTGCTTCCAAGAAAACCCAAGCGACAACCTCCACCCCCCAACAACAACAACAGCAGCGGTGGAAAACCCAAACATCTCGCACAAAAGGGAGGGATAATTAAGGCCCGGCGGCCGCCTGGCTCTCCGCATCCCTCTGCTTTCCCTTTGGGAAGCTACCAGCTGGATGGAGGCTTGCGGAGAGCCCTGGACCACTCAAGCACACGCCCTATTGCTGGGAATGGAGCTGCTTCTGTGGATCCAGGCTGCTCAAATATGGGGGAAAAAGACACCTACAGACCTATGGGAATAGGGAAAAGCCCCCCTTGCACCCCATGAGCAGGACACGAGTCATGAAGCAGGATCAGTGGTGGGATCCACACCAGGGCTCAGCAATTCCGCAGTGAATTAGAGGAAGCCAAGGATGGAGCGAAGCCCATGGGAAGGTCCTCGTTAGCCGCTGGCTAAGGCGGCTCTGGCCACGGTGCAAGGAGCCCCATGAGGACAATTGGCCTGAGTGCCGTCCAGCCCCAAAGCGGAGCGAGGAGGGCGCCGCGAGGCTCCGTGTCCGGCCGGCCCCATCGCTGCCACTCATACCTCAGCGATCAAGGGAAGCCCCTGCAGGTTGTTTTAAGCCAGGGCCAGCGGGAGGTTGGGCTAATGAGTCAAATCTGAACATTCCTCCAATTTCCCATCCAGCCCGGAGCGAGGGCGGGCTGGGGAAAGGGGGATGGGGACACAGTGCCTCTCTGTGGGGAGATGCTGGAGGAGGGAGAAAATGCTTGGGCTGAGCACCGGGATCACGGAGCCTCCTCCTCTTTCCTCCCAGGACATCCCGTCTTCCCTCTGGGATGAGAAGGAGCTGGGATGAGACAATCCGAACATCCCTGGAGCGGAGCAGCGTCCTCCCTGTGCATGGAGCAGAACTTCCTTGTTGGAGACACCTAGGAATCCGTGTTGGGATGCAGGGCTTTCCCACCCCCTGCTGTTGCATTCCCTGTTGGAAAGGACCCGATCCCCACATCCAGCCTTAGCCAAGGCAAAACCTGTAGATAAACCTCACCCACCTATTCCGCTCCTTAAAAGGGGGAAGAGGAGGAGGGGAGAGGTAATTAAAAGACATCAAAGAGAGGGCAGGAAGGAAAAGAAGGCATTTAAAAGAGGAAAGAAAGGGGAAAACAACTCGCTCCTGATCAATAAAATTGCAGGGCTCAGGAGAGCCAGGGTTTATTTAAAGCAGAGCCACGCAGGAGCGGAGAGTGGGCTGCTCAACAGGCAAATCTCCTGCAAGGAATGCAAGACAGGCGGGATAGGATGGAGCCGGGTTTAAATCTCCTAGCCCTGGAGCTGGGCTTACACGTCA
>JAUBOD010000250.1:17195-29582 GCA_032353885.1 Nothura maculosa | reverse complement strand
TGTTTGCCCTTTGGGCAGCTCAGTTGCCCCTTGGGCACTGTGGTTGCCCCTTGGCCAGTGTGTTTGCCCTTTGGGCAGCTCAGATGCCTCTAGGCCAGTGTAGTTGCCCCTTGGGCTGCACAGGTGCTCCTCCAGCAGCTCAGTTGTCCCCTGGCCACTGTGGTTGCCCCTTGGGCAGCTCAGTTGCCTCTAGGCCAGTGCAGTTGCCCCCTTGGGCTGCACAGTTGCCCCTCGGGGCAGGCCGGCCCATACATCACCATGGCCGCGCGCGGGGCCTCCATGGCGCCCCATCAGCGGGGCCCTTTGTCCCCCACGGACATTCACGGCCTGGCCTCGCCGTGCCAGGAGACAGAAACAAATTGATACACAGAGGCACCCACCCCGCCGCCGCTCGGGGACACGTTCTAAGCAGACAATAAAAGGACATTTCAGACTGTTTAAAATCTTGAGAAAGGGCCGGTTTCCATGGCGATGCGATGGTAGGCCTGTTGCGGCCCATTAAACTCCAATCACATGTAAATCTCCCCGCAGGCCTTGCTCCGTATTCATCGCCGCCGCGGGGCAGGGGGCGGCCGGCCGAGGAGCCCCGACAATAACCAGTTTGTTTATCAATTCAGGTGCCATTTAATTGGCCCCATTCAGCCCCCTCTTTGTTTAAAATAATAACCCGCTCAAAGCCCCACTGATTTATAATTTCCAGCACTCTATTAGATAGGCTTCCTTATATCCTTAATGCCACCTCATCGCCAGGATGGAATAAATCAGACCTTGGCCATGGCGCCCAACTCTGAGAAGGCCTCATGTCCTCCAAGGGCCTCCTTGGCTCTTGCAGGAGATGGTGGGTCAGGCCTCGTGTTGGACACTGGCACCAACACAGTGAGGGGTGAGAGTTGACCTGTTGCATGACCATGCAATGGAGAGCTCAACCAGAAGGACTACAGGGTCAGCGGCCACCTCGACATCAAGGAACATGGAGCTCCCCTTGGTTGTCCCTTCAGTGATGGTCAAGATAGCAAGAGTTGCTGGGAGAGGTTGTGTTGTATGGATCAGTCCCTCAATTCTCTGAAATATAGTCCAAACCTCCTAAAAACCCTCCCTGGAAAGACCTGCTTGGAATATCATGCCAGGGGAAGCTCCTAAGCAGAAGCTCTAGGAAGAAGAATCCATTGGACCCTTGAGATAAACAGAGGAAGATACCAAGTCCCACGAACACATGGTGACTTAAATTCAGCGTTACTTGATTTTCTCCATCATCCTCTTCTAAGAAAAGGAACTCCTGTGGGAAATAGCTCACAGATCATGCAATCACGAAGCAGTCCACAAATGCTGTCCAGAACGTGCCGCCATGTGCAATCTGCTGCACAGATGTAACAAGGAGGGAAAAAGGACATCCTCCCCATCCTGGCTGCTGTTATGAAATTAAGATTCCTGTTAAAATGGGGAAAAACATCTACCTGATGTTTGGCTGTTTAGCAGAAGGGTTGTCAAATAAGAAGGTAGAAGGTGCAGGTCTGGTGACTGTGCCCCCTGCTCCTCCTGCCCAATAGGTTCTGCCCTCATGAAGCCAGTTTAGTCCCTTTAGACCTCCACAAAGGTCTTCTCCTAAAATGCCTTTATCAGCAGGATCTCCTAATTGTCAGCAGGCTCCCAACATTTTCTTTTCTGGCATTTGGCCTTCACGAATACACTTGGTCCAAGGGTTTTGCAGGAGCTGAACACCCTAATGCCTCCCTTTGCTGGAGGGAAAATGCACAGCTTGATGCCAGAGATGGAATTTTTGCAAATTTGCTTGCTCAGAAAGCCTATCTCTCTGCAGAAAAAAAACAAAAAGCTAAAAACACAATTTCTAAAGGCACGAAAATAACATCAACTGCACCAGTTCTTTGAGTGCTTTTTTTTTCTTTTTTTTTTTTTTTAGTGGTTTTGTTGGGTTCTTTAACCTAAGTCATTGCTATTTGGAGCTTGACTAAGAGGATTGAACATTTGAGTAATTAAAGAAGTTTCCAGTTGTTTTTTTTTTTACTTAAATAGCAGATAGCAAGAAAAGCTTGTGGCAGTTTATGCCCGAGAGGAGTCTCAAATCCCACGCCCAACCAGAGGATCCACTTTGGCAACGCAGAGGAGGGGAAGGGAAGGAGGAGAGAAGGTCAGGGGTTAAATGACAGGATTGGAAAGGGTGTTTTTTTTGCAGGAGAAAAGCGGGTTTTGCAAATATGAGAGCAATCCCAGAGGGCTGCAATGCTTTCAGGCTTGCCCCCCAGCCCATGGAAAGCTGCCCCTCACTGTTGTTTAAGAGCAAGGTGGAGAAGGATCAAATCCATGAATACATTATCCTGAAGACAATGAGCTCACGTCCCAATCCTTATTTTTTCAAATGAGAAAAAAAGGGAAAAAGGAAAAAAAAGTGACACAAAGATGAAAGCCTGCTGATTTTTCTCTACTTTTTTGCAGGCTCTGTCATGCAGAGAAGCAGTTCAGAATATGCCCGCTCTGCACACACGCACGCATCTCCTCGCTGATAGCAAGACACGGTCTAATTAAGAAGAAATCCACACAAACCCCTTACAAAGTCTGAGTGGCAGGTTATTATTGTAGCAAAGTGCAACCTCTGCCATTTTGTCAAGAAAGCCCATCAAATTAGAGAGAAATAAGATGTCCATCTGTTTCATGAATGGCAGCGCCGCAGCAAAATCAGATTCCCACAAGTTCCTTAAGTCCCAATTATTCCCAGATTATCTTTTGAGCTCGGGAGATCTCAGCTGAATAAACCGCTGGCCCTGTTACTGACAGCCTGGTGCATCTCTAAGGAGGGTCCCAGCCCCGGGTGAAGGTGTCACCCCCCGGCTGACCTCGGGATGCTGCTTTATGGACAGACAGCAGATAAACAGCCCTGCTGCCCCCGTGCTTTGGGCACGGCGGCCGGGTAAACAGCCAGCCCGCTCGCCTTAGAAAGTTAAAGAATAACGAGGGGGGGAAAGGCCGGCAGGGCCTCCAAACCCAGCGCCCAGGAGAGACCGTCAGGAGGCAAAATTGGAGGCGAAAGGGGAGGCAAAAGTCATTGCAATGGTTACCGAGGGGGCTTTGGGGCTGCGTCAGCAGCTAAGCTTCCTTTCACACATGCAGAAAAGCCTCCAAAAGGGCCTTTGAGGTCTCTATTTTCTTTAGGACACTGCAGTTATTTGGGGGGAATGCCCCAAGTTTTGTCGCCTCTGTTGCAGGCACCCTCCCCCATGCAGGGGAGCTTCAGTTCTCACCACCCACATCCCCACTGGATGGGCACCAAAGAATTTTAAGGATTTTATTACTATTATTATGCCGAGGCTTTGATTGCAAATCCTTTTGTGTTGAGGCTCCAGGGAACTCCCCATCTTGAAGATGGTGCTTGGCAGATGAGGGGGAAATTCGCAGCCGAGATCGCAGGCTGAGCTCAGGAGAGACATCGGGCAAGTGGAGGAGTGGGAATGAATCCTGGATGCCTTTTCGCTCTGTTAAATTGTTCCTACAATCCAGGCTTCCCAGAACATTGCTGGGAGCATCCACGCTTCAAATCTGCATGCATTTCCACTTCAAACACGACACAGAAGCCTCCTTAGCACTAAACCCGTGTCCCAGCTCCCCAAAACGAAAGCTTTGCACGTCTCTCTCAAGCAAAAAAAAAGGAAGAAAAGACAGAAAGCAAAAATAAATAAATAAATAAAAAGAGGTCCCTCTGCTTGGTTGAGGTTGTCCTTGCCTGCAAATATTCCAACTTGGGCACTGCACATGCAGGATTAAAGCACTGAAGCTCTCACGCTGATCAGATGGGGAGCGTAGAACACAGCAACACTTGGCATTGACCAAATACAAGAAGTTTATCCCAAAAGTTGTGCGTGAAACCTGGGCAGGCACCAGTCAAGGATTCAGGTCTCCTTCTCCCTCCCATTCCCCCAATGTCCTAGCCAATTTCCCACTAATTACATCTTTTTCCTAAAATATAAACAAGAGAATAAAAGGGCATTAGGATGAAAACCACAGGCTGCAACTTGTCTGGTGAGAAACAGGCAGAGATTTTGAGGTCCCCCTGAGCTTCCTTGCATGTATTAGATACTGGTGACAGCAACATTTTGGGATGCAGGGAACTTCACAATGAGCTTTCAGCCAAACAGAGGGATTTGAAGGCACCGTCATAATACTGCTTAAAAAGCGGGTGCCATCCTCCTTACCTAGCTGCTCTAGAAATAGAAGATTTCACAAATGCAGAGGTGGAAGGAAATAGTGGGAAAATGTGTTTGGTGGTGAACTGCTCTCAAAAAACTAAGTGAAAACCCTGGGAAAAGCATAAAACATGAGCCAGGAAGAATGGAGGGAGACATTAATATTCCAGGGAGAGGTTGTCTTCCATAACCACCAACTTTCTCTGAAATTTATTCCTTTTTACTGAGTTCTGCAGCCAAACAGAGCTGTGGCAGTGCCTGGGTCGGGTCCTTGTAGCACAGGTGGTACCAACCACATCGCTCTGAGACATTGGTAGAAGAAAGAGGAAAGGAAGAGGAAAAGAACTTCTTATTGATGACCCAGATTGTGCCTTTTACTCTTCCTGGGGAGGGCAAAAATAAACAACAATCTGCTATACTGAAGCTGGGACACCTACCAGGTCAAACTGTGCCCGCGCTAAGTCGTGTGATGGGACAATTTCCATACAAATGCTGAAAGAGAGGCCTTGGCAAAAGAGAAAAGCCAAAAAAAAAAAAAAAAGGGAAGAAAAAAAACTCTCCACAAGCCAAAGACACAAAACTGAAACTCTTGATTTCATTGTGCGCTCGTGACAAGAGCAAACCCAAAATCAAAGAGTTTCATGGTCATTTTTCTATCCGAAAGTGATGTCGAGTGAATAACTTATTTACATGCCAATGTGCAGCGCTGAAATGGCCCAGGATGGGAAAAAAAACAGGCCCTCTGTTATCAACAATGATAGCAGCGGATCCTGGGAGCCACCCCGGGAGGAGGACCCTAACGAGGCACTGGCTGCAGCAGGAGAATGGCAATGAGTTTTTAATTGGTGACACATTATATTTATCAACCTGACAGCAGAGGGGGGAGAGCAGCAACCTCCTCGTTGTGTGTTTTCCCTTACACGACTTCCCTTTGAACCCATTCACGTGTGAAAAGAATTTAAAGGTTATGGTGGGGGGGAAAAAGGGAAGGAAAAAAAATAAGGAGGAGGGAAGAAGCCCTTGTAATAATCCCGCGTCATCCTGAGTGATAACACTGAATTATTCAGGAGGGTCCTTAAAAAGGGGGGCTAAATCAAGGCTGAAACAAAGCCGGAGCGATGCTATTGAGCAGCCTTCCACCACTGGGGCCTATTTAAAACAGGGCAAGAGAAGGGAAGCAGGGGAGGGGGAAAAAAAGTCCTTTCAGAGTCATTTAGCAGCCCCGAATGGACTCGGCTTCCTGGTAGAGTTATTAAGAAGTGTTTAATATTTGTAACCAGATCCTTTTGTTGGCTCGGGGACGCCCCACAGCCTGCGGAGCAAACGCGAGCCCTCCTAACCTGGGAAAAAGGATCATTTTACCGACTTGGTGGAGGGGAAAAGGGGAGGATTTGACAGCTTTCCTTCTCCACCTCCCGTTTCCGAGGCGTTTACTTAGGCCAAGTCTAAGACAAGACAACCCAAGGGGCGATTCTGGTTTTGAGGCAAGTTGAGCCTCCCCTTGCTGCCTCTTTCCAAGCCCTTTTGCTCCCTGCTCAGGGCCAGCTCCTACCTCCACCATTGAAATCCAGGCAGCACCGAGCAAACAGGCTCCAAAAAAATATTGTCCCTCCTTCACGTGTTAACTACCAAGGAAAGTTTGTTCCTTCTTTCTTCCCCCACTTGCCTTTGTGCTTCATCCCGGACAGCAACACAAGGAGCCCCCCTGCACTAAACCCATCCTGCCTTTAAGCCTGTCCTTTAATCATTTGTTGACCCAGCCTTCTAGTGTCCACAGAGGCTTCTTTTAAGCCCAGTCAGGTGAAAAAAAAAGTAATGAAATATCTAAAATTTTTGAGGGAAATCCTTGGAAAAGCCGACAAAGGTTGTGTTTGGCGCCGTGCCTTTTGTGGGAGCAGTTGGAGAGAGGCCTGGCGGCAGGTTGTGGAAGGAGCCGTGTCCATATTGGCGGGCGCGGGCCGGGCCTTGGTCACAGCTGGGCCGCCCTCGGAGCCACCAGCGCCCCGGCCTTTGTCCCGCACGGCTTGATCCCGCGCCGCCCTCGCCCCGTGCCCCGGGATTAAAGCCGGGGGGTGACAACGTGATGGATTCCTGCACTGCTGGGCCGCATAATGAACTCGAGTGCTGCAGGCCAAGCTTTGAGAGGAGAGGGGGGAAAGAAAGAGCGTATCCCACTGCTTTGCTCCTTGGAACCGGATTTTTTCCCACTAACCGCTCCCTGATTTATGGGGCCTCTCCTGTGCGGAGCATATGTGGCTCCAGGCACTTGGCATTCGCTGACATTTCGCTTCAACAACTGGGAAAGGGCGACTTTGCCTGGAAACTGAGCTGCAGGAGAAGCGCGTTGAGCTGCCTCCCCTGCCACCCTGGGATCCGGGAGCATCCCTCCTTGGAGCAGGACAAGGAGGATGCACAGGAGCCACTCTGCAAATAAAGCTGTCTTTTCCAGCTGTTTGCCATATTCCAGCTGCCTTTTCCAGCTGTTTGCCATGTGGGGCAGGTCCCTCACATGCAGCAGCACCAGCAGCAAAGGCAGCTCTGCCAGGGCTAAACATTAGCAGAACTTGGCACCTCTCCGATCCTCTCTCCCTATGGATATGGCTCCTTTCCAGAGGACAAACCGCAGCAGTTGGGGAGGCGACGCTCACCACAACCCAGGCCCATTTCTCTTTATTCCCATAATATATGGATGGCCCTGGCCTCTGGCCTGTGTTTTCCCACCCTCATCTCCAGCCCCTGCTGCCTTGACCCCTTTACGCCGTGTTGCATTTCGCCTCGGAAGAAGGCGAATATTTTGCATATATATATATAGTCATTTTGTATATATAGTATATATATATTCCTTTTGCAAAAGGGCTATTCATAAAGCAGCTTTGGGAGGTGGTCCCCTTTCCCCCCAGGGCTACCACAGCAATGAGTGGGCTCGGGGGTCCCTTCACCAGCCGTGAACCAGCACTAGGCTTCATTGAAGGGTCACTGACTGATGGTGGGTCCAGGTGTCCAAAGGAAAGGGCAAACACAAGGTCCCTGAGCGGCCCAGACCCCAGACTGCTCCGGGGACCTGATCTGGGAGAGCTCCAAGGATTTTCTACACTTGTCTGATTCCAAATGCCTCCCAAAGCTTCCTCGCGGAGAGCTGACACTTGCAATGCTCATGGAGCCGGGTGATGAAGGAGCCTTAGATCCTGTATAATAGACAGGGTCAAAAGGCCTAGGCCAATTATACAGGCTTTCCCAAAACCGTCTCTTCCTGGATTCCCCCATTCTTCCCCTTGTAATTTGTTTGGATCTTAATTTTACGTAGTTGTTTTGAGAGATATGAGCCTTAAGCAGCACGTTCATCTGCAGAGGTTAGAATACTTGGATAAACTTGTCCAAAACCATCATAAGCAACTTCCACCCTGAAAAATGTAATATTTCCCTTCCATAAAATACAGAAGGAGCCAATCAAAACCTGTATTCAGTTATCTAATGAACAGATGCCTTTATGGCAGAGACCAGGAAAACTCCAAGGGATTAAAGCACTTTATGTCCCTATTCCCATAAGGGTGCCCAGGTTCTCCTCAGTTTATCTACAAACAATATTAATGCAAGACAGACTCAACACAACCCTTGTTATAAGCCTGATTTTTAACAGGGGAACTCTCCAACCAGAAAGATAAGAAATGAGTCTACAAAATAGAAAACCCAACATGCCAGCAAATCCCAGGCAGTCAATTGGGGCAATGGGTGCTGAAACTGCGTTAAGCGGCTTCAACGAGATGACAGGCATTTACACGAGAACTGGATCTGGGCCAACGGCTGCAAACGCAAAAATACGGATTTAGCTCTAGCTTACCCACAAAGAGCAGAAAAAAGGCAAAAATTCACTAAATGTTTTATCACTACTGCAGAATATTGAAAACATGAGAAACTTCAGGGGCCCTGCATGCAGGGAGAGGCCCTCCCTGCTCTGAATAATTCACTGTTAAATAAACTGGGTAGAGGAAAAATTAAGGCTAAAAAAATGGACTGACTTGCCGGAGGTGTGTTGGTGGGTCAGAACTGAGGAGCAGAGCCAGCAGTTGGAAGCTCCAGCAATTCCTAAGGATGAAAATCCAGGCAGCCCAAGCCTGGGCTGGGAATGCAGGTGGGAAAGGAGGATCAGCATCTTCCAGGCTTTTATCTCCGGGTGAAGCTGATTGCGTTTAACGAGCCTTGGGATTCCCCACCTGGCTCTGGTGAGGACCAGGGAGCACTTCCCTCTTCCTTGCGGGGCCAGGAATGGGCACTGGGACCAGCAATGGTGCTGCCAGGCTGGGCGCAAAGCCCTTAATCAAGGTGTTTTTGGGGCTGTTTCTCGCCTCTTGCCTGGGAGCTGAGCCCTAAATCAAGATGTTTTTGGGGCTGTTTCTTGCCTCTTGCCTGGGAACTGAGCACTAAATCAAGGTGTTTTGGGGGCTGTTTCTTGCCTCTCGCCCGGGAGCTGAGCCCTAAATCAAGGTGTTTTGGGGCTGTTTCTCTCCTCTTGCCCAGGAGCCGAGCCCAGCACGCCAGGCAGCCGACTTAGTTGTTCTTAACAATCCCGCTGGCTCTCGCCATTCCCGCGGAGACATTCCAGCTTTAATAAGGCACAGCTGGAGCGAGGTTTCCGGGAGCGGGAGCAGGCGCGGCCGCAGGGCAGGCCCGCTGTGGGCCGCGCTGATCCCGATCCCGGCGGGAAGCGCGCCAGGCCTCCCCCCGCATCCAAGGAAGGGGGAAGCCGGCAGGAAGGAGGGAAGGGAGGGCGGCTGCCGGCCCCGCGCGGGGCCTTGGCGGCGGCGGCCGCCTTGGCAGCCCGAGCGTGAGAAAGCAGGGGGCGACACGCGGGGTGTCATCGGAAAAGCGGCGAGCAGGAAAGCCTCAGGACAGACATCTGCGCCCGGAGGCTTTTCCGTGCTGGAAAGGGAGCCGCGCCTGGCGGGCGCGCGCCCCGAGCGGCGGCCTGCGCTGCGTGGGCCGGCCTCGCTCCGCTCGCGGCGCTGGCGGGGAGGCCGCCGCCGGCGGGGCTGTCGTGGCCGCGTGCGGCGGCTCCGGGAGATGAAGGAGGAACGCCACACACCCCATTAAAACGAACAAAGCCCTTTTTCTTCCTGCTTTTAGGTCACCCCCCGCCCCAGCACATGCAGCTTCTCCTCTGTTTGCAGAGTGACTCCAGGCGCTGATACGGCGCCCTGAGCGCGGCCCGGCCGCCGGCGCGTGGAAGCCGCTCGCTTGGCATGTGCGGAAGGAGGGCGAAAAAAGGGTGAAAAACCATGAAAAGGGGAAAGGCTTGTGCTGCATGAGCCCAAGGGCGGCTCTGTGCAGCCCTCGCCACGGGGCTGGTGACCAGGCCATGCCGCCGGCTCCATGGGCTCGCACTGATTGAACCTCCACGTTGGTGTAGGAAGGAGCATGGGCAGCACGGGTGGGAAATGGAAGCTCTGGAAGCAGGGGAAGGGGCCGTGCCCAGGTCAGAGCCGGCTTATCTGGGCATGGGACAACTCTCCGCGTCCTTGCGGGAGCTGGATTGTCCTCCTGGATGATCCCAACAGCCGCCTGCACATCCCTCATCCCTGGGCAATGCTCAGCCAGGGAGCCCACGGGAACAAGTCCTGTCACAGCAGATGCTCCTTGAGAACTAACGTTGTCCCTGTCCCCACACTCCCCTTCTGCTGGAGGCCACTCTCCCCCAGCTTGGTGTAATTCCCCATTGGACACTGCCTACAGCTCCAGTTCAGTCCCCAAGAAGGTCTCACCTCTTCCTTTTGCCTATTCTGCTCCGGCTGCAGAGAAGTCCCAAGCCCTGAAGTTGTTTTCCGAGCAATTGTGCGTCCACACCCCAAAAGTGCATTTACTTTAGGAGGTGTTCGGGCCCTCAGGAAATCTCTGCTTAATACCAGTGCACTTGAGTAGCCTTAACTCGGAGCAAACAAAGGTTATGGTCCAGGTGTAAAAATAAAATACAAATCTTTTTCTCTTTATCTAATCAACCTTACACTTTTATCTTTACTGCCACTGGTGTTTAAATGGTGGACTATTTTTTAAGCTGCTAATGCAAAAGGGATCATAGACCTGAGACAGCCTTGCACTGCAGCAGTTTTTTACCTCTGTACATGTTCTTTCAATTAATATCATATTGATTTCTCAGAGTTAGTTAATTCCCCCCCGTTTGGCCACCGTGGCCATCACCAGGTTGCTGCTGAAAATAGTGCACCTCAAAAATAGTTATTTGCTCATTTTGCCACGTTTTGTCCTTCTGTTTTTCAGTGTCCCTCAGCTAAGTCACGTCAGCAGCATGAAGCAAGCCTGGCTTTAGCAGGGCACCCCACAGGCTGACAGCTCTTTGCTAGGCAGCAAACCTAGAGCAAGAATGTGTGTTTTGTTCAAAGAAACCAAAATAAAAGTGTAAATCGTTGTCTAAGGGCTGAGAAGAGGCCTTCAATGGACAGCCCTGTTGAGCCCAAGCTGTCCCTTTGCACGTGGAGTGAGGAGCAAAGGTGGAGGAGAAACCAGGCTGGACTTTGCTATGGAAAGGCCACCTCCGGGGATGGGGACTTGTGTGGCCTCAGGGACAACCTCTCAGGAAAGGTGCCCCCAAATCCATGCTCCTTATCCGCGGACACGGCGTGCAGAGCAGGACTGGCCTCCCATAAAAGCGCCGCTCATGTGGCTGGTGGTTATCTGTGTCACGGTCGAAGAGAAGGGGACAAATTCCAGCCGTAAAATAAAACAAAGTAAAATAAAATAAAATAAAGTAACTTAAAAAATGAGAGCATCAGTGCTGGCAGTCCAAAAAGATAAGTCGAGGTGCACGACATGAGTCACTCGCTTGGAGCTTTCCGAAGGAAACGGCTCCAATTCGGTATTCCAGCATGGAAAGCCATGCCAGCAGGGTGCGGGGAGCTGCGAGGCACGGCGGTTTGTTTGCCCATTAAGGGGGAGGCGCTGCCCATGGATTGCCACATCGCCCTGGCCCTTATCTGTGTGACACGGTCCCTGCCCGCGGCCCGCTGCCCTGCCAGCCAGACAGGGAGCGGCCGCGGCCCTGGGAACGACAAATCCCGCGGGAAGGGAACGTGCGCTCCGCAACGGCCCGGCTGTCCCAGCCCCTTCCTTCCAGCCGTGCACGTGCAGAGATTCCCAAATCCCAGGAATCGGCTGCGGCGGGAGCTGCGCGCGCGGCTCCAGGGACAGCTTTCTGCTGAGGAATGAGGGAAGGACCTCGCCGTTTCCAGGAAGAGAGGCTTGGAAAAATCCCTCTGCTTTTGCCAAGGGAGTGTTCATGGTGAAACAAGATCTCCCAGGTGCTGTTTTTACGGTTCCTTCCCAAATCCTCCGCTTCTCAGATCCGGTCTTTCAGAGGACAGAGAGGTGATTTTACCGTCCTCAAGCAGCACGGAGAAGAGAATTCAAACGATCCCTTCATTTTCACAAGCAAAATGTCCTCGTGCAGTAACTGGCGGCTGTTTCCCAGGCTGCGGAGGAGCAATTTGACCGTGCAGAGCGACGTGACCGAGAAACGCAGAGCGTTTTGCTGCTTCAGCTTGTGCTCTGTTTCGCTGACTGTTGGGAGCAGAGTGGGAAATCAAGGAGAAAAAAATCTAGGGCAAAAGCAGCCTCAAACTCCCCCTCACCTCTGCTTTTGTCGCACTTATTAAAGTCTCACCGAGCCTGGATGCTGTGATTGATCCCCTGGCTTTAGAGCTCTGCCTAATGAGTAAATCTGACCTATATTACGGAATCGATAGCTTGAATAGGCTCTATCTCCCAAGGCCGGCAAAGCCATCCAAGCCTTTTGGAGCCACCAGGCTCCTGCTTGGGCTACCTGGCAAAAACCAGGCGAGTTCAGGGTAAAATAGGAAAATTTGTCACCCAAAATGAACTCACTGTGGAGCTGGCCTGCAAGCTGGAGGCTGGAGTTTGTTTAAAACCACATGATAAACCAGCCCTAGAGGCTTGGGCCTCACCTTGGCACGCACAAAACATTTGCCTTGTGTCCTCCAAGCCAGGCACAGTGTTTAGCCCTGGCTTGGACGCCTTGTCCTCGCCTTAGTGCAAAGGTGGCCGGGTTAAACCAGGTTTTGTGCTGACTGCAGAGAAGAGCCCAGACCGCTGATACGGTGAGCAAAGTGTGCGCTCTCCCGCATATCTCCTTGCCTGGCTTTATCCCGATGCTGGGAATTAACAGCAGCCC
>JAUBOD010000249.1:641911-653178 GCA_032353885.1 Nothura maculosa | reverse complement strand
GGCCTTAGCAGTAAAGACAGAGGCAAAGAAGGCATTTAGCAACTCTGCCTTCTCGGCATCCTCCATCACCAAGGCCCGCTCCCCATTCAGCAGCTCACTAACATTTTCCCTCATCTTCCTCTTGCTGCTGACATACTTATAGAAACCCTTCCTGTTGTCCCTGACATTCCTCGCCAACTCTAATTCAGCCCGGGCTTTGACCTTCCTCATTTCGCATCTGCATTCTCTGGCGATGTGCCTATATTCCTCCCACGTGGCCTGTCCCTTCTTCCACAAGCTGTACACTCTTTTTTTTCTCATAAACTTTGCCCAGGAGCTCCTTGCCCATTCAACAGTCTCCTGTTCTGCTTACTTGATTTCTTTCTTGTGGGAATACCCTGATCCTAAGCTTAGAGGAAGTGGTGCTTGAATATTAGCCAACTCTCCTGGACACCCTTTCCTTCTAGGACCCTGACCTAGGGGACTACTCCAAGGAGTTCCCTGAAGAGGTCAAAGTCGGCTCTCTTAAAGTCCAGGGTAGCTATCCTACTTCTCGCCCTGCTTCCTCCACGCAGGATCGTGAATTCCAACTTCTCATGGTCACTGCAGCCAAGACTGCCCCCAACCCTCACATTTCCCACTACACCATCTCTGTTAGTAACAGGT
This sequence comes from Nothura maculosa, assembly GCA_032353885.1. Classification (NCBI taxonomy): domain Eukaryota; kingdom Metazoa; phylum Chordata; class Aves; order Tinamiformes; family Tinamidae; genus Nothura; species Nothura maculosa. The sequence continues at coordinate 652,533 of JAUBOD010000249.1, read as the reverse complement.
CTAGCAGCACCCGTCCCCTTGTTGGCTCATCAACCACCTGCATCAAAATATAATCAACACACTATTTTGGGTAAAAAGAAAACTATCTGTAAATCCATATAAACATATACCTACTGATTCCTATTTTATTAAAGTTCAAAATTTGAAAGCAGATTTAAAGCTAAAATAAAATATGACATAAGCAAGTTTTATCAAACCTTTTCTTTTCTTAGAAAAAATATTACTCCTTTCTTTTTCACATGTTAATCAGAATGAAAGAATAAATAGAAGTGTCCTTGAATTGAGTGTTTCCATTTCTGGGTGAATGCTTTCCTACTACTGAAGAAAATACAATTATTCCCAGCTAGATTTTCAGTCATTAATGTGAATATTCTCACTGTGCTGTTTGCTTGGTCCATGCACCTGCCTGCTATGAACTGAGTAAGGAACAAACTGGCTATGCCAGGAGAGGGCAGAGGAGTGTAATGGAAAAACATAGTGTGCAGCCCTCGCAACCTGGTCCCATGAAGCACTGCCGCCTTTTGCTAGAGCTGTTCTGTAAAGAATGCAAAATAAAATTGATTTTTAGGCTTCTGAAAATCTGCGTGCTTCTTCTATGTGCTTCTTCCACATGTTCGGGGTGCAGATGATCCCCTCATATTTTAACACAGGGCCCCCAGCTGATTTTGGTTTTTAATGAATTACTGGTCTGATGTGCCTCATTACCTTGCTAGGTGTATTTTTTTCTGGTGAATCTTGTTAAGTTTTAACACTGTTGCAAATTTAAGAGAGGAGGAAAAGAAAAACCCTTAAAAATAAAGTCTCTGTTTTAAAGGGTTGATGTTTTTTCCTGTTGTATCCAAAACTGTAGTATATTAGCAATGTTGCTTGTTCTTTCTAGAGCAGAAGTTTATAGGAGTCATATAATGCAATGGTCTGGACAAACTCATACTAGCTACTGTCCATCAGCTTGTCTCATGCATGTGCTTTTCTAGATGAAGCACACAGATCAGCACAAGCTGATATTTTTTCTGCCATTTATTATCCTGTGTGAATGATGTGCGGAGTGGATTGCATTGCTGCACTTTTACACTTCAGGACAAAATTTTAAGTCCATTGTACAGTTTCTAAATACTGTTTTTATAAAGTCTACCTGATAGATCATGAGTGCTGCTCTCTAGCATACTTTGTGTGATGAATAGTGAATTACTTATTTAACAGGCCTGAGTCCAGCACGCCCAGTCATTTGCAGGATGAAGCCCTACTGATAAATTTATCCTTACTGCATATCTTGATCTAATTTACAGATATTTGCAGGTCATTTATCTTAACAAGAAACATATTTTCTTCTAGATACCAAACAAGTTTTAAAAGCAACATTATTACAGTAAGCTCTTGGGAATATTTTTTTAATGAAACCTTATAAACATAAATGTGATCTCGTAAGTTGGATCACAAGAAATGATAGTTGGTAATTTTGCAGTGAGAAAATGCTTACTGATAAAAAACCTGAAAATAGTGTATTTAGATGAAGAAAAAAGTGTTCTACGGCATCAAAATATTTTAAAATGATATGTTTAACACAAAAGATCCATGCCTTTGGATCTGATATGATTTTTCATTTCAAAATGAGTATAGAAGAGATTAAATTGTTCCTCTTATAATGAACATTTCAGAATTAAAATACATGACTATTTCTAATGGAATAGTTGTGGTTTCAGGAGATATTATTTTTCCATCTATGAATGCTTGGATTTAAATTTCTATTGTAATTTTATATAATCTTTTTCTTCACTTCAAATTCCAGAAGAATAATGGCGTAAGAAGGCCATTTCCTGGTAGATTCAACATAAGCCTTTTTTAAAGCGTTGTGTGTTAAATGTTGGAATAATTATAAGATAAACATAAAATCAATAGAACTATTATCAATGCTTTTCTTAAATGTCATATATTTCTAGAAATATCTGTTCCATTCATTTTGATATAACTTGCACAAAATTCCAATAGATTTTTCTTCAAGAAAAATGCAAATATATTCTTCATTTAACTCACAAAAATATTGTAATAAGTCAAATAAGTTAAAAAAAATCAGACAAGGTGAAAGTTTAAAATTGATCTCCTATAATACACTTCCACAATAAAGACATCCATTAAATAACAAAAAGTACAATCAATAAACATAAAACAAGAAAAGTCAATCTTAGCTGTCACTATTTCTAGATTTTATTGAGCATTAAATGAGGAAAGACAACTTAGACTGAATATTCTTACATTATAGAGCATTAAGTTAGATACATACTGTATACAAATTATTGTATCTCCACACTGGGCTTCAGAAGCTTAGTCCAGTTGAAGTCATAAATGGGAAATAAGTATAAATACAAACAGTTCTTAGTATTGGTGGAAGAGCTGAACATCAACTAGTTATTGATAATACTGCACATAAATTAGGCATTATTTGGAACACCACTGTTTATTTGCTAAAAAGAGCAAATATTGGGTTGTATTTGTGTTGCAGTAAGGATTGTAACTGAATTACCTAACAATCCCCTTGAAATTTTTAAATCTTTCCTTGTAGTTCTTTGGCATTATAGGACCATCTAAAGTGCTCAGATCCACTGAGTCTGTATTTATCTTGATCTCTGTTTATCTCAAAATCTGAATAAAAACTGTTGTTACTATTTAGTTTAGGGAAGGGTGCAAAATCTTTCTGAAGCAGCATTTTCTGCACAACATTGTACTTTAAATTATCAATTAGTTCTATATTTTATAGCTTTAGGCAGATATTTACAGTTCTTTCTAATATTCATTAGAAAGAAGATTAGATATTCCTAAGAAATTTCTGAATATTCCAGCATAATATATGAGAATAACTGATGATGTAGGGCCATTTTTTCCACTCAAACATTAAAAACGGTCTAATACTCTTTATATAATGCTGGCAACATAAATTAGTCAAATTATTTTAAAATATGGCACAATATTTCTATTTCATGCTGCAATTTTAACTTGTTTCCCGAAAGGATTCACCAGTTTCTAATCCATCCTCAAGTATTAGGAGTTCACTAGGGAGATATGAACTTTATAATGAAATCCTGAACAGTCCTTTAATGACAGAATTCATTAGAAATGGTGAGTGTGCAAAGTGGGAAGATACATGATAAACTGTTAAGACCAAGCTACAACTATTATGCAAACAGAGAGCTTGATTGTATGACATACAGCTGAGCAGCTGCAGATTTCTGCCATACGGATGGAGATTTGCTGTTCACTAATGACTGTCTTCAATAAACTTGGAACTCAGTCATGACAAATCCTCAGGGCTAATGGTCTCAAGTAGCCCGTGCAAGAAGAATCAATGTAGCCTTTATAGGCTTAGTTCAATTTGTTGTGATTGTGCTCCTGTTGCTGTCATAAAAGCTTCTACCGCATGGCCTTTAGCAACTGTTTGAACGTGACCTTGACCTTAGAAATCTGCTTGTCAGAAAAGATAGGAGGTTATGAAGAAACGGTAGTGGTCAGATTCTGCCTGTTGACTCACTCATCTAATTGCTGCTCAGGTTAAAAGATTCCACTGAAAGTGCCGCTGTAGCTGCAAAAGTTGAGTAACCGGCTGGTGACACAAATTAAATTAATGTTTTTGAAAGTGTGTGGTGGACAATAGCTGGGTGTTTGTATGGGTCTGTTTTAAGAGAGCCTGTCAGGACCTTGTTTTCTGAGCATCTAATTTTATTTTTTTGAAGCATGTATTTAAAGCTGAATTTATAGTTCAAGAAGGAAATGTGTTTTCTTAGGAGTATCAGCCAAGGAGTCAGAAGTCCTGTGGGTCCACAACCAGAATTTCCATACTGTCTGTGTACCTTGGGTCAGTCACTTGTGCTTGCTATTTTTGGTGCCTCAGCACCACATTATTTCATACTATACCTTCTGGCATTGGCAGTGTAGGCATCACCCTGCCAAGAGTGGGGAGCCAAATAGCCAAATTGCCGACTATTTTTCATTCCCCAGAGCTCTGGAAAGCCATAGGTCTGCTGCCATAATATCAATAATGAATACTATGGCCAGTAATGGATTAATAATGCTGCGTGGGCCACAGGAGCTGTAATTACTGGAACCATATGGTGTCAGCAGAAATTACCGCTCACATCTTCAAGGATCTTCCCCTGGCTCCATTATAGTTTGCCTGCCTTCCTGTCATGGCTACCTGGCTAATTTCTTAGTCCGTCTCCTTTCATCTTTGGGGAAAGAAAACATTATCTTGGCCACATATCTGACTTGCCTTGAGGTGAATATGACAGCTATCACCTGAATGTTGTGAATCCTAAATGTAAAATGCCCAAGATGAGTGACAGGACTGTAAGCAAAAGGGCTATCAATTGGTATAAATATTTTTAAACTATATCGAGGGTTGAAATCCTATACTGAATAACAGAATTCACTGTTGAGTTCAGGATAATATCTGGACTGCATTCTAATTAGCTGTATTAGATCGACTGTAGTTTACATGGTAAGGATGAAATACTGCTAATTTAACTCCTTGCTGTGAGAAGGTTTAATATAGCTAGCAGTGATGAAAGCTGAATAAATAGAATTCATCTACATATTGAGGTTGTTGGGATTTGTGTGCTTTTGTTAAAGAGAAGCATTTGCGAAAGTCTAAGGATGTAGCTTGATCTAATCAGTGTCTATAAATACCTCTAGGGTAAGAGTGAGGTGGATGGGGCCGGCCTCTTTTCAGTGGTGGCCTGACTAGAGGGCTAGAGGAAACGTCCACAAACTGAAGCCCCAAAAGTTCCCTGGGAACTTTAAGGACACATTTCTTGACAATGAGGGTGACAGAGCCCTGGAACAGGCTGCCCAGAGAGGTTGTGGAATCTCCTTCTCTGGAGATCTTCTAAACCCGCTTGGATGCAGCCTCTGCCACATGCTCTACGTGACTCTGCTCTAGGTACAGGGAGGTCGGACTAGATGATCTCTAGAGGTCCCTTCCAACCTTAAGGATTCTATGATTCTATGATTGATTTTTTATACCTCACTAGTCTCACCTATTAACTTTGTCCTGATACGAATATCAGGACACTCTTGTGTGCCATGCAGACCGAACTACACAGGTAGAAATACAAATACACAGATATTTAAGGGATGACTGTTCAATGTAAGTATAATTGTGTGGTGCAGTCCGTACAATGGATGAACATGCCCCAGGAACATTAGTGGAAAGATTCTGCAAAGTAAAAAAATCAGAAAGCCAGATTAACTTCAGTGTTTGTTCCTGCTGCACATTTAAGTTCTAAAATGCCAATATCCTGCCACATACACAGGAGTAAGAAAGTTTTCTGCAAGTCACTGCATCATATACCAGGACAGCTAGCTAAAGAAAAAATGACAACTTACTGCATAACAGCTCTAAAGGTGCATAAGGGCAAAGTGGTATAGAGTGTCACAGACAGTGAACTACGCAAAGCTGCCAGTTCTGCCTGTAAGGTAACTACCAAAAGTATCAGACCGAAATGAATTTGTAAACAAAGGCAGTTTTTAAGCTAGTTTCTAACTTATTTCTTTTCTATTTCCTGCAAACTTCTCAGCTGAACATCTTTAGATCTGTACCCAAGTCTGGAAGAATACCTATTTTCTTTCCTAGAATCTTTCTTCCCAACTTCTGTTTCTTATTCAGTTTTGCTTCTTCCTAAAACACTCATGCAGCTTTACTTCTTTTGCTCTAAAGGTGTGAGTTTGATCTTTATCCATTAAAGACTTGTAAATCAAAGGAATATCTATTCGGTTTGATACATAAGAAAAAGACCAAGCAGCCTGCCAGCAAAGTGGTTATATCAGAAAGCTATCAGAGCCCAGCTCCTGATGGCAGGCAGTATTATGGAAAGGAAATCTTTCAAGCATTTCACTAATTCACCTTGTAAACTAAGGAAGCATGAGCACAACAAGAAATCAAGCCATGGTATTGAACAGGTTGTAACATCTTCCAAGTTTCTATTGCAGTAAGACCATTAATTCTTTCAGAAACAGGGCAATAAACTTAGCATTTATTTAAACATCAGATTTTCTGTCCTGGATTTCCTTGTTCATTTCTTAGTTTGCTGCAATTTATTTTAGGGACCTAGCACTTTACATAAAGGTCAGTGGGCTATTCAGAAACATAGCAGGTTCGTAACAGTTTGTATCAGAATAATGCTGTATATATGCCTATATCTCATGTCCATCTAAAGATTTTAACCACTAATCTATTAAACTTCCAGTGATAATCAGATCAGGAAGAAACTGGAGTGATTAAATCAATTGAATTGCACAATCTGACCTGTAGCATTGGAGTCAAATGACAAAGTGTCATCTAGTCTTTGTGTATTTGGAGATAAACCTTGATTTGCAGTGAAATCCGTTTCAGTGAGGGAAAAAAAAAAGAGGCATTACCATGTAGATGAGGCATGATTCAAAGAATAAGTTAAGAGAACAAGCATTTTATTTCTTCACTGCTCCAGAACTAGGATTTTTTCCCTTTATAGCTTTAAATATCAATTATGCATGTTCTGTATAAGCCTTTTCGGACTTACGGCTTCTTGCGTTTCACTGCAGAACACATTGCCTTTATCATGTACTGCTTTACCTACCACTAACTTGCAGTTCTTGAAAAATTGTTGTTTCTCCAGCCAGTTCTTGTACTACATGAAACATGTTCCAATTGTCTTTATTATAGTAAAAGCAGAAGTGACAGCAGCCTATTTAAAGTAATTTGAGCAAAACATATATCACTGCTTCCACAGGGAGGACCTGAAATTTTCAAAGTGCTTTTCCTCTCTTCCCAGTGCCGGAGGAAACGGAAGGCAAAACACAGAGCTTTATAAGAAAGTCACTTCCATCTGGTCAGCCACCCTTAAACTTACTTGAGTCTGCTGGGAATAGCCTGAAATTGTTTCTATTTTTCATCTGTAGTTAGAACACTAAAAGGCATAATGAGAACAGGAGCTTTTATAAAATTACTGACTGCCAGGATGACAAATTTGTTCTCCTCTAGTAAAATGCTGCCGTGTCCTGTGTTTTATGTGATTTTATGTGTTGGGCTATTACTCTGCTTTTAAAGTAGCTGTTTGAATTTTTTCTTAATATTATACAAGCAATGTTTCTGCTGCTGCACTTCAGGGTCTCCCAGAGTTTCCTTTATAATACTTTTTTTTCAAGCAGTTGTGACTTGGTTGGAAAAGAAAAAGCTAAGCTAAAGAATGGATCAGCTTGGGAATGAGGCAAGAATTGTTTGTTTAGGTTGAATAAAAAGGTATCTATGAATTTCAATGCATTTATTTCAAGCTTTTTGTAAAAATATTTATATACATTTAAAAAAATGACTTTCAAAATTAGGAGTCTAGATCAGCTCTCATTCTGCATACTCTTGGCAAACATGAAACCTTTGATACTGATTATAGAAGCTTAGCCATGCAATTCTGAGCTATTAAATCAGTTTGATATTCAAATATGAAATATTCTAACCTAATGTTTTGGAGGCTGAGGACTCTTTCTTATTTCAGTTATATGTGAAAGTGTATTTGCCTGTGGGGTGGTTGTATACTTCAGTGATGCACTATGTTGCTCCATTAAGAGAATATCTATTTATATTGTACCAAAGTGCACCTCATCAAGTCCATGATCTCACAGCCCCAAAACACAATAAATCAGAAGCACGCAGTAGTTTTGGCGATGTGGCTCCCAAGCTTCATATGGTCTTTACTGTTCTCTTTTCTCCATTCTATGTCAGCAGCAGTCTGGGACGGGGCTACTCCTGCCATTTCCCTTGCCTTGCCTTGCTTCCCTTCTGCCTCATCCATTTCATACTCTTTCCCAGTTTTCCTTCCTTCCTCCAGCAGAGGTTTAATCCATGGTCCCCCCTGTACAGTCCCTGAACACTTCTGTTCCCTGTCTCTCTCAGCCTCCACTCAGGGTTCCTGTGTGGCTAAATATATTAAAGGCTTCCTTTCATTGGAGCTCTCATAATGCTACTGAACATACTCATGTGAGTACTGGGAAGAGGCTTGTGTTGCAGTTTTGTTGATATAGTGGTTGCAGCCATTTCCAGGCCGGAGACAGGATATAACTTGCTTCAGTTTCCCAGACCTAGCACCTCGGAGGTTCAGCGAGTTTAATGAAAAGTTAAATCGAGTTATCTTGCTAAGATCTATGTTCCTTTTTTTTTTTCCTTTCACTTATGGGCTAAAGCTCATTTTCTTCTAATGGAATAAAACTGCTCTTTCCTCAGACTATAATTTATACATAAATACAATTTATCTGACTTGTGTATAGAATGTTTGATCCTACAAGAGGACCATCTAAGCAGTATGGAATATTGCTGCTTTAAATGGCTTTATCACATTCATGTTAAGTTGCTGAGATTTTTTAAATGTCAACTTATGCATGTGCCTGAATAAGTTTCTTTCAAAAAATATTGTTTTAAAAACACAAGGAGGAGAGTCTGTGTATGCAGAGCAGACAGACTTACTGCAATGACCCTGTGAAGGTCATAATCTAAGGAAAAAGCATTAATACCACTCCACATAATGTCTTTCAGATGAAGCCTCATCACTGTTTGTCATCCTTATAGCAAATCCATTAATAGATATTTGAGAATGAAGTGAAGATTTTCAGGATTAATTTATAATGAAGTGTAGGCAAGAAGAATATGCACAGGTATTTACATAGCTGAGCAATACTCCAGCTTCAAATATTGGCAGTAGATTGAGAACTGACAAAAGTCTTGTTATGGTCCCAATTCCCCTCCTCTTCAGGAGGAGAATTCGGCTTTGTGATTTTAAATCTTTAAACTTCCCCTTGACAACTATGGGTCTTCTTAAAGCATCTTAATTTGGGAGTCACCTTATTTATCATCCATATCGGTTACATGGATATGCCTGTAACAACTTGGATCAAATACAAGAAACTCCGTAAACTTTGATATTCTATTATATGCTAAACCCAGCCGTTTAGGAAGTGGTACTGAAGTGCTAACAGACCACATTCCATCACCTCCTTTATCTGTACAGTCAGGTGCTGCCACATCTTCCTCACAGAAGAGAGCTTAAAAGATGAGTTTGCAAGTGTAAATATAGCTAAATAATTTAAAATATTAACCCCTTGGAAAAAAAGAAGTCTAAGTCTGAAACACTGCTGCAGAATGTGGCTTTTTTTTCTGTGATATTGTATTTGCAAGCACTTTCACTCAGTGCAAGCTTTGGTGAACAGGGAGTGTTGTTTTCAAACGACTATTTGAGATTGAGGGTTGATAGAAGGGGACAAGTGGGAGTGGCATTCAACAGAAATTTATTTTATAGCCTCTGAGAAAGGAGTACTGTAATCCATTTTCTTAACTGATTTACATAAACAAAATATGATTTGTGATACTCCTTCCCAGAACCTGAACCTTGGCTGCTCTGTAGGCCCATTATTTAGAGTATCCGAGATGTTTTCTTGAGTGCTGGCAATTCATGAAACTCTAGAGTTCAAACACTATGTTTAAATGTTAAGTAAGCTAGAATTCATTTAACATCTTTTTTGGAGTTTCAGCCTAGTGGAAACTATCGATGTAAACACAGCAGCTAGGGACTTTGCTTGCCCGGCTGATAAACGTCAAAAACATGAGGCTGCTCATTATCTCCTTAGCGCCAGAGAGGCTGCAGACTTTTAATCTGTCACTATTTACGGACATATTTTTGAGAAATCAGTTAATAGAATATGTTAAACTATAAGGCACTCATTTGTTTTTCTTGTCTACATAATAACATTATGCTTTAAAGTAATATCCATGAGAATCAGGCAGTTCAATAACTGTAATTCATACAGTGTTTTAATCCCATGATAACTACAGTAATTTTCCACAGTTCCATAAATATCTGCTGAATAGACTGTGCTTCCTTGACCCACTGGGTTCCCTGAAGTCCTGACCCTTTGTATCTTAATATAGGGACCAGGGCAAACATGTAAGAACTTGAATATGCTTTTTATGGCTGCAAGATAAATTTTAAGAATGTCTTTTTAGTCTATATGGAATAAGTATTAATTTTAGCACAGATCTTTCCAACTTTTCAAATACAATATGCAAACTTTGTGCCTCCTATTTTGCATATGCCATGGAATCCTAGAATCTTTATAGTTGGAAGGGACTTTTAGAGGTCATCTAGTCCAAGCCCTGCACGTGCAGGGTAACCAGGGTAAGCACATCGCACAGGGCTGCATCCAAGCGGGTTTTAAAGACCTCTAAAGAAGGAGACTCCACAACCTCTCTGGGCAGCCTGTTTTCCCCTGCTCTGTCACCCTCACTGGCAAGAAATTTGTCCTTAAGTTCCCGGGGAACTTCCGATGTTTCAGTTTGTGGCCGTTTCCTCTAGTCCTATCACTGTCCACCACTGAAAAGAGAATGCCCCATCCTCCTCCCTCCCTCCCTTCAGGTATTTATAGACACTGATCAGATCCCCCCTCAGCCTTCTCCCCCCTCAGGCTCAACAGGCCCAGCTCTCGCAGCCTCTGCTCATAGGGCAGATGTTCCAGGTCCCTTATGATCCTCGTAGCCCTGCGCTGGGCTCTCTCCAGCAGCTCCACATCCCTCTTGTACTGGGGAGCCCAGAACTGGACACAGTACTCCAGGTGTG
>JAUBOD010000249.1:613232-623943 GCA_032353885.1 Nothura maculosa | reverse complement strand
ACAGGAGACACGAGGGATGACTTATGCATTCGAGACTCAGTGATAAGTCAAGCACAGCTTCATGGAAGATGGTGAAGTAGCGCCAGGAAGGTAGGCTTAATTAGTGTGAGCAGAGCATCTCGTCCTTAGAGCTGTGCTTCTTTGAACCCAAGCTTAGCATCCCAGCTTGCTGGAATAGTTCTGTGTGACCCTGTACTTCATCAAATAGTAAGATCCAGAGAGTCATTTACACTTGGAGGGCGAGACTGTCATGTCTGATTTGGCATAAGCCTGAGAATGGGGTGTTTTTTTTTTTCCTTTCTCTTTTTAACCTGCTGAGAACACTGAATAAACCAAAAGCAATTTAATAGCTATTCAGGATGTGATGTCAAACAGACCTCAGGGAAGAAGCTTGTGTTTTTCAGACAGAGTAATGAACTTGCCATGCTGTGACTTCCCAGGTTATGTAAAATGCATCATGTTGCATTTCTGAGCACTCTGTGGCAGATCGAGCTGTATTTTCCTGCTTACACTAGTCACCCCTCCTCATCCCGACCTACATCATATTAGGTAAAACAGCTGCAATGTAAGAAATTTTGTCTGTAAAATTGCACAAGTGAGATAACAAATTATCCCAAGTGCTATAGATCTTTATCACAGACCTATGAATGTGTTCCAAGTGGGGAACATCATTATCCAGCCTGCAGTGCCTTACCTGTGACAAGGCTCAGTTTGTGGCTTTTCTAGGCTGGCTGTACAAGTGTACACTGGTAACCTGCTTCCAAGCATGCAAGAATACTATAATAAAAATAGAAGCATACCTACATCTATGCCTCTTCTGGGCTAACATATGCTTCAAAATAAGTAATTAAATAGATACCATGAACAATAACTGAAAGAAAAGTCATAGGAGTGAAGAGGGTGATTTTAATAGTCATCTGTTCCAATATATACTCATTTCATTATTGCTATCAGACAAATTGATAAAGCTCTCATATCAGGCTTGTGAGGGCCATCAGAATTGGATTGCCATTATATATCTCTAGGTCATACAAAAAGCATGTGGCTAATGAACCTGTGGCTGAAATGTGTTTATGGGAAGGTCACTGCAAAATTGAATGTCCTGAACTGACAAGGTAGTAACCCATTATGTGAGACAAATTATTTTTCATTCCTTAAGTATGCATTATAATACCATTAGTCATGATGAAAGCTTTTGATATTAATATGGCTATGCTCTATAATTTCAAAAGATCTTCCATTTACTAATATTGTTCAATGTCTACCATGAAGTATTTATCTCAATGTTAGTGGCTTATGCAGAAGATGCACCAACATTACTGCTTTGGTTATAAAATGAAATTTCCTTTCAAAAACATTAGAATGTTTGTAAACCAGAATGAACATGGACAGCCATATTTCCTTTAGCCCTAAAAAAAATTGTTTCCATTGTCAAAAGCCTTTTTTTTTTATTCAGAGCTCTGAAATGTTTCGTAATTAACATCAAATTTAACAGATCTAATCCCCTTCAGTACTTAAAATACAGTTTACACAGCCCACTAAGTGAAGGGAAAAAATTACCATCTTAGATTTGTTGTTATTGGAAGTCAGCTTCTGTCCACATACCTTGCAGTAGATTCAGAAGTGTTTCTGTGCTTCTGAATAATTTCTTCTGAATATATGGAGTGAAAACTGTATAATCATAGGATGCCACAGTGTGGTAACTGTTGGTAATGCTTTTGTACTTTCTTAAATCACTTTGTAATTTCTTAAAATCATATTCTCTTGATCAAGTTTACTTGTTACTGTGTTTCTTACCTCTTTTTCCCCCACATAGCCTTTGTTTTGAGGATGAATTTTAGTTATGCTTTTCTTCATTTTAAGATGACGATTGAGAATTTCCCTGTATATTGCATGAGATTCTGTTTTACACCAGGAGTGCTTCCACAACAGATTGTGGATTAGAGGTTGCTAATTTTGCAGTCCTGGTGGTGTTTGTGAGCAATGGGAAGGCTAATTGTAGGTCCATCCAATATAGGATGGCATCTGCAGTGCAGGGTGGAGAAGTCACATTCCATCTTTTCCTGCTTGGACTCTGAGTATCTGTTTTAAAAGGTTTATACAGATATAAGAGTTATGATGTTGGAACTGATTCTGCTGGCTCTATCTGTCCCAGGGCATATGTATTGCAGAAGAACTCAGTGAAAACACTTTTCATATTGACACGGATGAAGTTAATATTGCTAGTATGCAAAGCAGTAAGGGATCAGATACTGAGCATCTGCTTTGTAGGGAGCGGAGTATAAATAAAAATGCAATATTCCCATATTTATTGCTATGTTTATGAGAATTAAAAGTTGCAGCAGTGGTTGCTTATGAGAATTCAGAACCGCAGCAATGAAAGCACTGGCAGTTAGCATGAAGCTTGCAGGAAGCCTAAGAACTCACCTCTCCTCCCTCACCTCTCCTTGCCAGATAAAAGGATCTCTGCTTTAGTTAAGTTGGTGCCAACATTCATTTTTGTTGTGCAGATAAACATTTGTAAAGTTATTTCTTGATGGGTAGTGGGTTCTCTATGCCTGCTGTTGAGAGAGGTTTCTGAGATAAAATGGTCTTATTTGCCTGCCAATCAATTTATTGTGTTTAGAGCTACCTTGTGGCTGCAGTCTCTTGCCAGTGACTGCAGTCTGTTGGTGATCATAGTCATTTCAGGATACAGGTAGCAGAGAGAAAACAAAATGCTTGTTTGTCAGGATAGTCACCTTCTGGTTCTTCAGGAGGTGGAGAGCCCGTGGTAGATTGTATTTAAAGTGCTGTAGAAGAGACTGGCATCATGATTGATGATGATGAGTCAGATTTACCCTCTCTTTCATTGCTACCTTGAAGCTAGTAAAAGTAAACTAAAAAAAAAATCTTGTCTCATTGGCAGAAACTCTAGTAAGGTGATAGAAACCAAATTATCTGTCTTGCCTTTGATGTATGAGTTTGGAGCAAAAATGTATCCCAAGCATCATTTTTGCTCAGGCTCTTGCAGATCCATGCTATCTGTGGTGGTATCTGAGTGTACTGCAGCTCTCATTTAGCAGTTCCCTGTAGGAAGGACTGTTTCCCTTTCAGTGAAACACTTGAAGGAACTTGGAATTTAATCATGTGAGCACACTACATTGAACTGCTTTACCAGCCAGGACCTCACTGAGGGAATTTCAGTGAGAGATCTCTAATGCCCCCAGGATTTTCAGTAAGCCTACACGAAAAGGCTATCTACTTCCTATTTCTCTATTTCCCTTTTTTTCCTGCTTGCTGCTGCTTCCCACACAACTTGTCAGTGTTCCGTGAGGAACAGACAAAAGAACAGAAAAAGAAATTGAATGTGTTTTCAATACAATGAAAGCAGGAGAGTGACAGCCCCTGACTGAAAACTAGGACTAAAAATACTTGTGTCTATCCAGAAGGTGACTCTGAGAGAAGAGCTAATAAAGACAAGCACAAACAGCTACTTTGGCAAACAGAAAAACTGAGGTCTCATTTCAGTGCAGATTCGGCGGAGTGCATCCCAGCCAGAGTTTCTGCTCCCATATGGATTAAGGGGAAAAAAAAGAGAGGAAAAAAAACTACCACCAAAAAAATTTGGGTACAGTTGAACAGTCCTGAGCAAAATAATTACACTTGTTAGGTCATCTTTCACCTCTCTGCCATCACTTTAAGCAATTTGGTACCGTGTAGCTGAAGGAGAATAACATTTAGTGTCCCCCACTGTCATGTTTCTCTCCTTTCATGCTGAATGACTTGTCCTACTGACTGCAGATAGGCCGTTGACCCAGCAGTAGCCATGTGTGCAAACATTTTCTTCAGAAAATATGTCGCATTCTGCAAAAATAGCTGCACTTTAGATTTGTACATAAGAGTTATGGAGCAGGTCATTGGGTTGTGTTCACATTAACTAAGAACAAACTGACAAGAGGCGTCTGAGAACTTTGAATCTGAGTAATTTTTGAGCAACACACAGTGCTAAGAGTAGAGCAAACTCAGAAGAATACTGAGCAGAAAAATGGTGTGTTGAAAAGTGCTGTCAGGTGAATCATTCCCAAACAGCAGCAAATAATTGCAAAGCAGAATTTGGCTTTATCTGAAATCAATGGATGATAGCAAAAATAGACAAGAAATGTAGTTTTACTTGTGATAGTAAGCATTGCTAGAGCAATGAAGTAAGACAATTAAAAACATTAATCCAACTGGAGAAAGCTAGCTGAAAGCCTGCAGTATAGAAAAGGTGAGTTATGGGATTCTTATAGGATTACAAACACCCTTATTTTCTTTATAAGAAGTGTACTGAGAGAAAGGAAAGCAAGAATATTCAAATAAAGTTTGTGACTCATCAGCCATTCTTCACATTTCAAAAAATTCCTTGGAAGAGCATCTAAACAATTGGGATCTAAAATAAAGTACTTGAATGTATTTGAAAAAAAAATCGAGATGCACACAAATGTGTGATAAGAATGTGGTATATTCTTTTTTAAATTATAATACAAGAAAAGAAATTGATTCGAAAGAGACTTGTATCACTTGAAGTTACAGCTGGAAGGGGGAAATATGTATGTGTAATGACAACTGCCTTGAAATGCCAAGCAGAAGATGGGCAGGAGGGACTATAATCCTTCCAAGATGTCCCATTTAACCATATTCTGTCGTAGTAAAATAACCTGTGTATGCCAAAAGGAATCTGCCTGCAGCAATACAAGTCCAGCCAGGTTTTCCTGGTACTGAGGAAGGAAGTGGAAAGGAATTCATTATATAGAGTGTGTGTGTATGTGTGTGTGTGTGTGTGTGTATTAGTCTGTCTGTCTGTCTTAAGAGTTAGCTGGCACTGCCTGTTTTTTGTATGATGAACAGATGTTCATTTTCCAATACTGTCTCAATTCCATATGGTTAATAAATGAAGCATAGATCCATTGATTCCTAGGCTGAAAGAGAATGTTGGTGGTTTAGTCCAGCATGTGTCAAGAAAATATGACATATATTCCCTGTTGAAGACAGTATTCAGGATTTGTATATCATGTATTAATAGCAGAGAATTAGAGAATAACTAAATCAGAGAGACCTCTGCAGGTCTCTCTCACTCTACTCTTAGTTCAAAGCAAGGCCAACTTCAAAGATGAATCAGGTTACAGACCTGAATATACCCGAGGATGGAGATTACATTTCATTACTCATTTCATTATACATTTCAGATTTTTTTTTAATGTTTTTATGTTGTAAGGGGGAGAAGCCTTAAACTGCTGCACAAATGTATTGTGTTCATCAAAGGTAAGTCACACAAAGATAAACACTTCTGCAGTTGAAGCATGTGCTGCTGTTAGTTCTAATACTCATTTAATTGTATATCCCAGATTTTTTAATGTTATTTATGTTGAAAGTGAAAATGATAAAGCAAACAAAGCTACTACCTGACAGAATAATTGATTTCCCACTGAATTGCTGAAGTTTTAATTTATAAATATGTGTATAAACTTCATTATTTGGGAAATAGATGTTAATACATATTTCAAGAGGACCAGTAGAGACATTTTTGCTGTAAGTCACTTTCCGTCAAGCAAAAGAAGAAAAAGCTGTGACAGTCTTCAGAGCTAATTAGATTTCCACTTACCCTTTGGTCCCTTAAAGACCCATAACTCTTTTTGTTTCTGCAGTATAAAATAAACTTCAGCAGTATATCATCTTAAGGTGATTGTTTAAAAATATAATAGGATGTGGTTACTAACTTCATACAAATATATATATATATATATTTTTCTAGCCTTAATAAGGTCTCAGGAGAGTACTTTACTTGAAAAGTTTTTTTTTCATATGACTCTTCCTCTAATTCCCTTAAACTTGCACTAAGTCTTAGAAAATTTCTCGTGTTATCTTCTAAATTTGTCTCGTGTTTATTGTAGCAGTAGAATGTTCCCAGTGATAAATGAGGCAAACACTTCCTATCATTCATTGTAATTGCCTTATGCTCAAAAGATGCATGGGTCACTTCCAAACATATTTTAAAGCTTGTCTTTGATTGCACATTTTGGATATTTTCATCTAGGTAAGCTGTCTGCTGAAAAAGTCATACAGTTATTAAATTACAGTTATAATTATGTTTTATAGAACTTGATGTTCAGCAGATTGAGTGACTGTTGCTGTGTAATTTGCTTGTGAAATATTATTACCAGAATGTTTTGTGCTTGTTAGGTCTTTGAACATTTTTGAACACAACAGGGGGATAAAAGTCCTAGTGCCATCTTGTCAACAATATTGTGATTATATTCATTGCTTTCTTGTGTAATATGTACAGAGTGGGTCACATTAGTTTCCTACTGCAGCAGTTTTCAGTAAGGCTGAGTTCTAGCTCTCCTAATTTATTTCCTTTTAATAGGAAGTTGGTATATTCATGTAATCTCGGGTCTGCATGTAGGCGAGAATGATCCTCTTTTTGTCATTTGAGACCTGGATATGTTCCTAATTAAACTTAGTCCCCTTGTGATAATGCAGGATCTTTGCCAATTCTATATCCACTTCAATCACCTTTTGTCATCTGGGTGGGAACCATTTGCACAGCTGTAAAAGCCTTCCTAAGAAACAGGATCCCAAGGACAGTGAGGACAGATGGATGGAAGCACAGTGCCAGCAAATATGAAGAATACTTCCCAAAAACAGTGCAGGGAACATACCCTATTCTAAAAGCAGCATGTTTAGTGGTGCAATTCAGTACCTAAGGAAAACTTTTAAGATGTCTTCATAAGATATTTTCTGCTGTGCTCAGCATGTGGAAATATCATAACATTGAGCTTCCGACAAGGCGACTCCTGACACCCTGGGTGGAGCCTGGCTAGGCCTCAGCTGGGGCTTCTTGCAGCAATCCCCACGTTGTTGCTTGTGTGATGACCTAATCTGAGGTCACTTGTCTCTGCTGAATTGGAGCAGGCCTTTGGCACCTGTTGGGGCACTCCTGACATGAGGAATATGAGTCAGAGCCTTGCTAGTAGTATTGGGCATGTCTCCTTGAGCAATAAAATAGTAATTATTAAATCAACAGAGCTGTTGGAATTATGGTGGTGAATGAATAAGAACTAACTCTTTGCCTCAGTTCTGACATATTTTCAGAGCACTAGAGCATGACTAAAAATAGAAAGGTGTATGCTAAAAATAACTTTAGGTGTTTAGTAGCATTTTGAGGGAAGAAAAACCTTTTTGTGCTCTAGTTGTTTGAGTTTGAAATTCCCACCAATTTTCTGATGAAGGAATCACTAAAAAAAGACTGTAAAGCTGAGGCCTAGAAATGACAGTTAAAAAGAGACTTCAAGGTGAAGTCAAGATGTGTGCATGCTACTCAGCACAGGCTAAATACGGTGACATGGGTTAAATACATTTTCTTGGAAAGTCCCTCAATCATTTAATGGTGTCAGATCCCCAGTGTACCACAGTCTTTATTGGAATCTGAATTTTCTTGCAGTAGAGTGTTGTTCAATAACATACCAAAAATTGAAGTACTTTTCACTTTTGTCTAGAACTGAGAAATTATTTGACCTTTCTCAAATTAGCTTTTTGGGAATTGCTGCTAAGATGGTGCACTTTTTTTTTCTCCTCCTTCTGCCTTTTTCTCTTCCTTTTAAACTCGGTAGATTGAACTGAGGAAATATCTTTGTATTTCCAGCTGATGCCGTGGCTGGGTAATAACTGTGTTCCAGCCCCCACCATTTTGGGATGCTGGCTTTCTTCTGAGTTTTAATTGTATTCAGTAACTCTGGATAGAATTTCAGGACTGAGGACAACAAAAATGATTCATAGGCACTCAACACTGCCCCCTGTCCAGAATGTTTCTGTCTCAGAATACAAATCAAAGTCATGTCAGACTTTTAGGAGACATCTATGAATAGTTGAGTATTAGCAACTTTTAATCAGTCTGAGTGGTTGTTCCTAGACCATGTTTTAGATTTCCATAAGGAATGCAGAAAACTATCTGTTTCAAGGGATGCAACGCCAACCTTTTAAAGTTTCAATCCAGTTTAAAAGCTTTTCATTTATTTATGTATTTCAACATGTGAAATGCTACTTGCCAGAGTAGGGCTGACTTTAATCTTTCTTAAAATCTAGTGTTTCTTCATGCTGGACTTTGAGGTGTTTTTTTTTTAGCTACCTAATCATTTCTCAATATATAATCTTTTGCTTAGAAAAGAAAAATAGAAATGTAATATTCCTAATGGTATAGTTACACCTTTGTCTTGTGTTATGTAATGGCATTTATTATTCAACTCTTACGGAAAAATTCTTATCAGAAAAAATAATGGTTGCAAATGCTAGCAGGGCAGAAACTGTATGAAGTAGAGGATTCTTGTGTAATTATTTCAAGATTAAACTTTTTGGTACAAAATTAAAGGGCAGCCGTAATGGGAGTGAATGCTATTTCTATATGCTGAGAATTCTTCATGGTATGTTGTGTATATTTCCTCTGATATCTTGGTCCTTGCTGGAGGATCATCCAAATAATCAAAACTGGAATAGTAATGTGAGAAAATTAAATACATTAGACATTTTTGTTGTGTTCTTAGGCAACCATTGATGAGCCCTAACCTGTATTTTTTGTCCAATGTGTAATCAGAAAATAGAACCCTGGCTGCTATTCAAATTTATTCTGTTTTTCCTCTTACCAAGAACAGAACTTTCAAACCTCCAGCCTCCAATTTGAAGGATTTTCCATTGAGTTTCTAACCTTTCCCGTGGTCAGAAGCACAGGGCCATTCTTCCCTTGCATTCCATGACACTGGTTCTGAAATTCAAACGTTTCCCACGCATGGGTAGAAATGTGGTTGTATACCTGCTTGCCCAGGAACTGGGAGGCAGTTTTTACCTATGTCCAGGTGGTTTTGATAGGCTGAGGTCTTGTGCATCTGTTTGTTAGAAGAGGAAGCGAAACACTGGGCCTGTGGCCTGGAGCACTCCAGAGAGCCTGGCCTACCTAATCGTACCAATGTGTGTAACTGTGATCGGTGCTGGCACGAGGGCTATGTTCAAAGCCTTTACAGGACTGATGTACCCTGGAACTGGATGGCTGGGCCTTGGTGTTGCCCATGGCAGCTCCCCTGCCTCTTGTCTGAGCCCTGGTTGTGCCTCGGTGCTGGTTGTGTGCTGTGATTCCAGGCCCCGTTGGGCAGGGGAGCTGCAGCCAAGAAGTGCTACTGAAACCAGCTGATCTCTTCCCTTGCTCAAAATGTCCAAAGGCATCTTTGAGATTTTGGGCCAAATTTGGACCATGAATTCTGTGTGCAAAGACATTCTTACCTTTCTTTATGATGGTACAGGTCTGCAATCTTGGTTCACCTTCTGCTTACTACTGGCACATAAATAACAAAGTGCTATGCTGGAGTTCATCAGATTACTCCCAAATGTTTCATATAGGTGAACTTAAATGGTATAGGTTCACAACTGACATTTTTTTCCCACTCTTCTCCTGTAAGAAGAGAATGGAAAGCTAGAAAGGGCATAAGCTTTATTACTAATATGTTTCAGGCTTGCACTCTCTAACAGTACTAATAAAATGTCCTCAATGTACATAATGTTCAGTCTTTCCAAACCTAAATGTGCAGTAGGAAGGAAAAAAAGAGTTAACATACACGTTTATTTTTCTATTTCCTTTGAAATAAAATCTTATTAGTTTTCAGGAATAGCTGTAGAAGAGAGTCATTGTATTATTTCATCAGCCTCTGATTGCAGCTAATTTTACATTAATGGGAATGTGTGAACTTTTCTGCAATTTAGATGTTGTTCTCCTTGGAATATCATGGTCAGAATTTTTATTGGACTGCTCAATGGTATTTGCAAAAACAAATCTTACTGCCAAAAAAGAAACATGCTGTAGCATCTTCAATATGCTAAAATATGTTCTTATTAGTATTGCCCTTCATGCTAATGGCCTCGAGCTGATATCTCTTTGAGTCAGCAAGCTTTGCCTTGGTCTCCAGTAGCTATTTGACCAAAAAAGCATATACTTGAATACTAGAATTTCTTCAGCGTTTTAATTCTACTGCTTGATCTAGGAATCCTTGAGGAAAGGATTATTCAAAAAGCTTCATGGAAATAATTGGAATTTCTTAGAATAACCTAGCACTATGATACAGCACAACTGCTCATTAAGCATAGCTTTCAATGTTGTGTTTTCCAAACTCACAATGAGGATGTTACTAAGTCAGACCTGAGAGAGCGTAATGATCAGATCAGCCCCTTAGTCTGTACCCCCTAGTGTGTCAGTGGTACATAGTGCTGTGCCTCTGTGAGCCCCACTGAAGTATTATTCTGTTTCTGAGGGTATCTCAAATACCTGGACCAAAGAGCAATGCAGCACAGCACACCAGACAGATGTTTTGTTTTTAAAGGCTGGCTTAACCTTTTTACTATGGAATGTGCACAGTAGATGAGGAGGAAGGATACAGAAAGGAGGATAGAAAGGATGGTGTAGGTGGTGTTTGTGGTAATGTACTCCGTCAAGAAGATGTCCTTTAACACCTGCTTGTGTAAAAGTTTAGGCTAGAAATGCTTGCTATAGTTTAAAGGAGCAAATCTGTCTTCTCTGAGGAATGTTATAAATACATGAAGGGGGACTGTAGGGAAGAGGGGGCCAAGCTTTTTTTGGTGGTGGCAAGTGATAGGACAAGGGGGAATGGGTGTAAGCTTAAGCACAAGAGGTTCCACCTGCAGATGAGGGGGA
>JAUBOD010000249.1:581540-597353 GCA_032353885.1 Nothura maculosa | reverse complement strand
TTTATTAGGCCCACTAATTTGTTTTGACACAAATAAAAACCATCCTGTGTTGATCTGAAGATGCTCAAAGATGACAAATTTATCACTTCCTATGAGAAGTTGTTTCAAATTTGAATGCTCAAACTGTTTAAATGTTATCTTGCATTAAAATTGTGATGATTTTGATTCAGTTTCTAAGACTCATTTCTAGATTTACTACTTTCCAAATTCAATCCCCTTTACACAACTTACATTCCTTTTTCTGATTGAAGAGCCTTTCTTCCAACCAGAATAAAATGGTCACAGCCTCACAGTCAGGTCAGTCTTTGTTGTCATTCTTTATCACTGCACTACATGCAAAATGTTGTAGTTTATGAAAATATTGAATAACGTGAAAGAGAAGCCATGCTGGCACCCTAATTGAAACATCCACTTTCACTGCTGATTTCTTTTTAGATGACTATTATTCTGTTCTTTGAGTGCATTCAATGTTTAGTGAACTTAAAAGGGGCCTGGAATCAGAAAAATGCTTGGAGGGTTATTCTGAACTATCTTGTTCTACACCTACATTAGGAAGCTCAGCTGTGGCCATAGTACAGCACAGTAGTATGGAGAGCTCTGAGTCCTTTTTTATTTTTTATATATGAGTACTGAATATGATGTAGCTCTCAGGATGCTTTCAAATATCCATTTTGAACAAAAGAAGATAATTTCTGGGGAAACAAAGGGAGCTACTAACAAATCACCAACATTAAGTAGATCTTGCTAATGGAGGAAGTCAGAGAATCAGCTATTCTGTTCAACAAATGGAAAGAAAAAGGCTCAATGTAGAAAGGAAAACAGAAGAAAGATAATAATGCCTGCTATTAAAACATGTTTTGTTTTACTGTCCTTTCTATTAAGAGTCTAAACAAACTGAGGAGGATGACAGAAAGGCCAAAGATCCCCTGCACAGCTAGATCAAATTGTGTGACTAGTGAAAGTGGGGGAGATGAAACAAAGTTTTCTGCTTGCATACAGTCTTGATTGCTTACACACAGGAGTTTAATATTTTGTCTAGACGTATAATCCTTATGCACTATCTCAAAATGAAATTAATTGATTATAAGGACTAATTTGGTCCCTGAGAAAATAAGAGGCTTGCAGGTTAAAGCACTGTATGGTACTAGGTTGAAATTTTATTTTTTCTTTATTATCTAACATAAATTGGCAGAGAAGAGAAAGTAGTCTGTGTTTTGGGAATTATCTTTGAAGGCAGGAAAAAGGAGAAATCCTTTTAGAACATCTGAATTTGGACTTTTTAGTTGTGTGGTGAACAGCAAGTGGTGCTTGTTCTTCCCAGGCATTTTTGAAAAATTAATTAGGACTGTGTAGAAAAAAAAACCTGTTCAGAGCAGAATGGTATTCCTGGGATCTATATACATAATATTTAAGAAAGAGTATGTTTTCATATTGTAACATACATTGTTATGTATGTAATAATGTGTAATGCATGTTAAAATGAAATAATACATTGTAATTTTCAGAGATCAATAGATGTACTTATACACATAAAGAGATTGTTTGAATAAATTACTTTGTTTGTAAGCCTCTAGACAGGATAAAGCATATGGACTAAAATTTGCTGTTAAAATCTCTGCTTTTGCTCAGAGATGGAGAAAACAGTGCTGTTTTGCTGAGCATACTAGGCTTCTGAGCCGAGGGAAATGAATAAATGCTCAGCGTAAAGATGTTGCTAAAACAGCTTGTAGTTCTGGTCATCTAAAGATGGCATTGATGAGATGACATGCAGACTAGATATTTTCATAGCTAGATCACTAAGAGCCCAAAAGCATTGATATTTTCTTTCTAATATGGGAAGTGATAACAGTGGAAAGGTGACTCTTGGGAACGGGATGTTCTTTCCCATTTAAATTTATTGGACATCTAATTTATCTGTCTTGCTTTCCTAGTAACTGTTTACTTTATCTTAATTCATTTTATTTCTTTATTTGCACCCAAAGGTGCAGAGCTGCAAAGAAAATACGTTTTATTGCTGCAGAGGAGTATGAGCAGTGAAAAGATTTTTAGGAGACCACCAGAGAAAAAGTCAGAAAAAGCTGCCATTGGCTTTATTCATGTTAGGGCATGTCCTCTGTGCAAAGCTCTGCACAAACACGAAGTAATAGACAATCCTGCCTTTGAAGAGCTTTCATTCTTAATAAAAATAATAATGGGTGAGAAAATGAGGTGCCCCATTTTACAGATAAGGAACTGAGAACAAAGCAAAATCAATGCTTGATTCAGTGCCTATGTGAGCACGTCTGCTTTTAGACTGAGTAATCCCATTTCAATTCACTAGTGTATTTAGCATGATTTATACCAGCTGAGGATCCAGCCCAAGGAGTTCTCCTTGTATCGGTTTGTCTAGTCCTTGAAGAACAACATCCTCCTTCAGCTGCTTTTTTTGCAGTGCAAATGAAATACTGTAGATTTTCAACACAGAAGGGGGTCTTTATCAGGCTGCCATATGTTTTCCATAGATAACTACGTGATCTAATTGGTTTGAATCGAACTACTGACACCAATATGTAAATCTAGTTGAACGGTGTTTGTTTATACTGCAGCTTCCTTCTGCACCATTGATTGAAATATGGGTGCTTAAAATAGATCTGCATGGAATAGTTAAGTAGTCTGCGATTATGGACGTTCTCTCTTGTCTACATGGAGTCCTGTGTTGCTAATGAAGAAAAAGCACCACTCCATTGCTTGTTCCTAACCAAGTGCAATGCATTTTAGAGAATTTTAGTTCTTTTGAGGTTTTTAAAACTGAGCTGAAGCAGTGTGTTTTAAATAGCTGTTTATATAACAGTTTTTTTATATGTATGTTTATGCTTATGTATTAATGCTACATTACATGCAAAGAGATTTTCCTGGAGCACAGGCCTTTCTGACACTTTTTTTAAGGTATTATTTTCTCATACCTCATGGCTGAGCTCTTCCAGTTAATGTCTTTGACTAGTTTCTTGTCCATTCTTTCTGCCCCTTTCCTTTCTCTTGATGCCCTTCCACAGTCTGTTCATGCTAGATATCAGTGGCCCATGCCACCATGTCAGTTATTTCCATTGGAAGCACTGTCAGCATGGGCTTTTACTGTTCATTTTTCATTACCGTGACACATTCGAATTCTGTGCAAGTGTCAGAAAAAAAAATGTTTATGCTTGCATCTCCAGGTAGCTACAAAAATGTGAACTCAGTACCTAATCATAAGTGATGGCAAAACTTACGGTCTTACAGAAAGGTGCCTGAATTCAAAATATATTTTCTGGAGGGAAGCAAATATATTGTGCATATGCTAAGCAAAATTCGAAATGCATTAAGCCCATTTTTAGAAGTTTCACTGGCAGGTTTGTATGATTTGAAAAACCTAACAACTGCACACTGTTTTTGGCCTCATTTTAGTATAAATAGTTATTAACAAGCAAAACCGTTCTTGTAAACAAGCAAATACAGATTATATTTATTCACCTTAATATTTCACATTCCATTGCTGTATTATGCTCTAGTAACAATTAGTTTCATTAGATTCAATGTATTTGTAATAGTGGCAATCCTGTATTTATTTCTTGCCCTGGTTCTTACAATTATATGGAGAAGACCATACTTCCACAAGCCATATTGTTTTGAAAACAAGCACCTTGCATCTCTCCAGCTGAAATTGTGCAGAAACTGGCAATACACAAAGCTGTCACTGCTCTCCATGACTTGTGCAAGTTCCTTAAAACTTGCCGCTATTCCTTAGGCACAAATTTTGGAGAGGAGGCAATAGGATAAGAATCTCAGATTTTCTGTGAAGAAAAATAAAGCAACTT
This sequence comes from Nothura maculosa, assembly GCA_032353885.1. Taxonomy (NCBI): domain Eukaryota; kingdom Metazoa; phylum Chordata; class Aves; order Tinamiformes; family Tinamidae; genus Nothura; species Nothura maculosa. Next base: position 593,523 of record JAUBOD010000249.1, on the reverse strand, counting down.
ACATGCTGATAGGAGAAACAAAACTCAACGTGTAATTTCTAAGGTCCATGAAATGGTAAATAAATTCAGAAAGTAATAGGGTCTACAATTCTAATTTGCTGGCTAATCTAAACACTTCTCATAAAGTCCTCACTTAGGAGCTTTCCTAAGCATTATTATTTTATAGCCACTAGAGGCTATAAAATGAAAGTATTGAAAGTAATTTAAGGCTGAGAGCACTGGGCCTGTTGAGCCTGGAGAAGAGAAGGCTGAGGGGGGAACTGGTCAGTGTCTATAAATACTGCAAGGGAGGCAGTGAGGAGGATGAGGTGGCCTCTTTTCAGTGGTGACCACTGGTAGAACTAGAAGAAACAGCTGCAAACCAAAGCATCAAAAGTTCCACAGGAATGTAAGGAAACATTTCTTAACAACGAAGGTGCCAGAGCAGTGGAACAGACTGGCCAGAGAGGTTGTGGAGTCTCCTTCTCTGGAGATCTTCCCAACCCACTTGGATGCAGCCCTGTGCCACGTGCTCTAGGTGACCCTGCATGTGCAGGGGAGTTGGACTAGATGATCTCTATAGTTCTCTTCCAACCTTAAGGATTTGATGATTCTATGAATCCTGAAACATATAAAATAGTGTGATATTCAGTTTTGTCTTTTATCACAGGTTAATAGTTTTTTAATGTTGCTTTTGCTCTAATCATGTGAGGGATCTGGCTGTCAACGAACTCAACGAAAGTGCAACTGGTCATTCAGAGGGGAACTAGATGACCTCTAGAGGTCCCTTCCAACCTTAACCATTCTGTGAACAGAAGGTTAGCACCACTGCCTTTGTTTGCCTTTCCTCAGGCTCCTCTTACCTGGGCTGCATCCCCACCGAGGAACTGCCACCACTGGGGCTGCTGGGTGTTGGCAGGAGGAGCACCCGGCAGCTGGAGGCAGAAGCCTCGCTGATACAACAGCAAATGTGGCCTTCACGCTGGCTTTCTGTGCCAGCCTTGTGGTTTGCTTCCAGGAGTGAGGTTGCTTTCTCAGTGGGAGTACTCGGATATCTTCATTCAAAAACATGCTTCCAATTCACTTCCTCTTTTTTTTAAAAAAAAAACAAAAGAGAAAAAATAGCACTTTTAGATTGCATGGAGTCCTGTTCAAGTGGATTATCCCTGTACTGCAAGCCTACCTGAGACTTCTGATGGAAACTTGATGGAAAATTTTGTGCAGCTACACTGGATATAACTTATAAAAGTGGTAAGAGGAAGCAAGAAGGGCAAATATTGTGTTAGAAATCACTGTGTTTCAAAGGCAAAGCCTATATGCTACATCCATTACCATGTCTGGGCCTCTGTGGCATACAATGGGATGCACTGGGTTACAGGGCGCATTAATTAGGGACAACATTGTAAGATTAATTATCTGAGAAAGCTATATGGAACCTGCCAAGGAGAAATGAAGAACAGTCTGCAGAAAATAGCCTAATACCATATTCCCTCTAAAGGAAATAAAGGACTTTTATAAACCTAATACAAAATGCTTTGTGGATGAAAGTGCTTATAAAAAGATTAAAATATACAATTTTCTTTAGAAATTTTCCTTAATGACAATGTGCACCTGCGGTTCAAGATTTTTATAGAAGTAGAACACTACTTATAGAATTAAAAACTATTTCTAGGGATATAAATGTGTAGTAAAATTCTTCATGCAGAGAAAATAGATTTGAGCAGACACACTCATAGACAAAATCAAACTACATTTGCATCAGAACTACCACAATTTTAATGAATTTTTTTGCCCCCTAGGGGGAAAAGAAATGTTGTGAACATATATTCACCTGTTTAATTTAGACCCTTTGAGTCACTATTTTGAAGCTGCATATATTGCATTAAAGTAGAGCTTTCTGTATAGCCAGTATTCTGGCTCCCACTGATTAGAGCTCTACCATTTCTTTATAGTGTCAGACACAGAGAGAGAAATACGAATTTTTGGCTAAAAGACTAATTTCATAGCAAAAGGCAGTGATTTCAGAAAAAAAAAAAAGGGATTAGTCATTGTGGGAGGAAGAAATGGATTAACGTGGCAGTGGGGAAGGGGACAAAAATATTCCAGTATCTGCTCACTTTTCCCAGGAGCGTCGAGCTTTGTGTTTCTGCTTCTTAATTTCAGGACACTGTAAGCTGCCAATTACTCCCCTACTTGTGCAATTAGAACTATTTATACTATTTACTAACTGTCCAGGCTTGTTGCAGGACCTCCACATGAGTATAAGATAGGAAACAACAAAAATTGATATCTCATACTATTTGTAATTTTTTGCCATCTTTCAGTCATGCAACTTATTCTAGGGACGAGGCTCTGTTATGCAACATAACATCCTAACGTTGCTTTTGCTTTGAAGCTTCAAATGTCACTCTTAACTCCAATTTCGCGTTATTTTCTAGCCTTGCTGAGGAGAACTGCTCCTTCTAAATTAGAAGCTTTCTAAATTGAAAGCATATTTGCAGATGAATTACAAATCTGAGGACTGTTTTGAGACTCAGGATTAACATTTTAAGGTAACATGCAAAGCAATCCTCTGGATAGCTGCCCAAATTTCTATGTAGCTGGCATATCAAACTCAGTGTGATTTTTTTTTTAATTATTATTTTAGGCTAGTTCCCTAAAACACAATCTCTATATAATAAAGTAAATTCCATCCTGAAGCAAGGAAAAATTTTTCCTTAATCTACGCTTATAAGGAAAAAAAACCCAAGTTCTTACATTATTTCTTTGTCATTTATACTTCTGGGTTTTATGACTAGTGCTATAAATGGAATAACAACGCCTTGGCACATATGTGCAATGCATTTGGAAAAATTATTTCCATAAATCTCAGAGCTGCAAGGTGTGCTGTTATATTTTAGCCAACTGCAACATATCCTTATATGTTTTTATGTAAACCTCTGCAAGTGTATTGTATTTTATGGTTGAAACAGTGTCTTTTTTTAAACTTCTTTGAAAGTATGTGTGCTTAATTCTTAGTTGTTTCTCATTTCAGACTTTATCCATACAGTAGCAGATGTTACACACTCTACTTTTCAACCCTTTTCTTTCACAAAACTCCTTGCTGGGAGAAAAGGTGATGGTGATGATGTCAAAAGATTAAGACGTGAGCAATTTATAAAGAATTATTTACTTGGGTATTATCTTGAAGGACTGTAGGAATACATGCACCTGAATGAACGATATGAAAGTAATTGTTCTTAGAATTTATTCTTCTATGTCTTGCAAAATCATCCTGACGATCAGATGTGTGTTTTCTCCTATGTCCCAAGGAGGGAGGATTCAAGGATGCTTATATGTGGCTGAACCTGAGCTCAAGGCTACTATGGCAAGGTTTATTTTTGTCCTTATATAGCTGCGGTCTCTGTGCACTTGGGAACAAGGTCTGGTTCTTGGCTTCCTAGGATGCTGGTCCCAGCAATGTAGTTGAAACCTTTGTGACTATGGAAGCGTAGCAGTTTTCAGGATCAGCACCTGACACAGTGTAGGTCAGCCTGCTGTGATGATGAAGGTCCATGCTTTCATTTTATGAAGGTCCATGCTTTCATTCAAGCATGCTGTGCTTGAATATGCTGCAGCTCTGACATTTTTAGCGTGAATATGACAGTCAACAATAAAATATGAAACTGAAGGGTGATAATATGAGGGATTAAAAATGCAAACTGAGTTAATTTTCTGGTTCATAGGGAGCTCTTATCCTGGGAGGAGAGTAGTTTTTGCAAAGACCTGCTTGCACTAGGTTTTGTTTCTGAGCCATGGATTTAGTCCTCTCATCTAGTGCACTTTGAATTACATGATTGAAAACAAGAGTCTGCATGAAATCTGGTTATTCATCTCCCCTAGCATCTCTGAACATGACATTTTTTTTAAAAAAAAGGCAAAACAAAACATATAAATTAGGGCCTTCAGTGACTGTCTAAATAGATATACAAAGACACTTTCGAACATACTGAAATTCCTGGCATGGCTTTGGTAAGGGGTAAGCCATTAGGGACCAGAATTATAATTCAATGAGTTTTTGTACCCTAGCCAAGCAAAACACTACATAACAACCCTTACAGATTCTTATAACAAAGCCCAGTTCAATGAGTTTTAAATTGTGTGATAAAGTAAATTATTTAAAAAAAAATGAATGCAGTTTCCTATCTTATTCATATAAGTACCTAGCAGCACTGCAAGATATTAACTCAATCCAGAGGTGGGAAATTTTGGTAGGAGTTCTCAAAAGGCACAGACCGGTGGAAAACCAGAAGAACATTGAATGAATAAACTAAGTCTCACATGGGAAAACAAATGAAGAAACAATGATTTCTGTTATGAGGACATTTTCTAGCTAAGAACCAAATTTGATTTACTCTTGAGAAATTTATGGTTTAGTGAGGAAATACATATCAGTGTGCCAGTAAACATAACAGTTAAATTTGTTAAATTTGTCATATGCCAAAGAAGCTGGCATGGTGTCAAGTTTCTTCCTACCCCCGTCCTTTAGGGATTTGAACTAGAGCAACCAGCTTCAGAACTTTCAAAAAATACTTTGCTTTTAAGTAACTTGCATCTCTTGCTCTGTATCATGACAATCAACATGCATCCGTGGCAATGCAGAAGCAGTAGGGTTTTTTTTTTCTTTTTCTTCCTTTTTTGACATTTTCTAGTTTGAACTTTGTTAGAAACTATGGTTTAGAGTAGGAAAACATAGATGCATGAGAACTGGAATGGCATATAGTGAGAACGGCATATAGAATGGCAGTCTTCAGTGGAGTATTTCAAATAAGGCCTGAACTTGGGCATTGTTAGCTTGGGGAGTGGACCTTTCCATTCCCATCTCTAGCGGAGCTGTCTTCACTGCTTGCAGAAATGATTGCTCTGCACAGATAAGTGGCGATGGGAAGGTCCAAGCAGCAAACTTGTCCTTTTAAATGATTTAATGGAAAACCCCATCAACTGGATGGAATTATTGAAAAGATTTTAACCTGTCAATGACTTGAAACAGCACCAGAATTGATATAATTCAATTTCTTTATTTTATCAGATGTGAAAACCTACCTACAAGGTTTTTTCCAGTTCTGAATGACTAAGGAAAAATCTGTGATTATTGAATGAATTGTTGAAAGCTGCATATGAAAGAACGTTCTATAACCAGTGTGCTTTGATGAGTACCTAATAAACAGGCTGATAACAGCCTGACAAACAGCTCATAACAGGAACTCAGTGATGTCATGCTGGGGTTTTGCAAGTCTAGCAAAACCTGGGAACAACCAATGGCATCCTCTGTCCATCAGCGAGATGAAGGTAGGAGCAGAACAGGTTGTTCAGTTAATTCCTGCTGCAGGATAACAGTACTTAATAAAGACTTTTTTTATAAGAGAGTTTATCTAATTTTAGCAGTTCAGCTTATTTAAATTTTCATTTTTTTTCCAAAGAGTGTCTTTTGGCATTCATCACATTCTTTCAGAGTGAGATAGATATATGTGAATTATTACTAAATTTTTTTACATAGTTCTTATTAGGAGGCTGTTAGAGAAAGTGCACGTCTAATAGGATAAAGGTGGGGTGTTTGATTTTGCAATTTTGCAGAGTGATTTTATTTTAAAATTACATGTCCTGGAGCTGTCTAGCTCAGATGGAGGGGGAAACAGGGAGTTGCCTGAGCTCCCAGTGCTGCCTGTGCCCTATAGCTTTGGCTCCTTGCTGCAGCTGTAGTGCACTCGCTCAGCAGTAGCCTGGAGATCAGGTTCACTCAGAGCAGTTAGAGCTGATAAAAACTCATTTGTCTTAACTTTCTGGCTACTGCTTTTGAGCTTCAATGCTTATATCAGAGAGCATATTATGAACAGGAGCTACTTGTGTCCAGTGTACATGTACCTTGGAACTGAACAAGACTTTAAAGCCAGATTTGATCTCAACATGCAAATGTAACATTTAATTAAGGCAATGGTAAATGTAACAAGCCTTCAAACATCTAATTAAAAAGATCAAAAAAAATGCTCCTCACAAAGCAGTGCTTTCCATACTGCTAGAACTCTGGCAAATATATCTTTATGGGCCTGATCACATGCAAAAGTAAATTAATTGATTCATAGATGAAACTCCTTGGGATATTTTGAGATATTTTCCTTTGTATGTTCAGTTCTACTTGTCCTTTTTTTTTCTTTTTGCTAATTAATTTCTCAACAATCTTTTTGTAATTATCGTAATGCTCGACCTGAGAAGAATGCTGAAAAGAATTAACACGGGTGAGTCAGGAATCAGAAAATACTTTTACTTTATAATCATCATCTTAGTTCATAGAAGTCTAAAAGGAAAAACATAACTTCTTATCAAGAATTTTTGTTCAAGTACCAGTAAGTCAAAAAGTTACTACTTTTTGTTACTACTACTACTTCAGTTACTACTACTACTACTACTTCATACTCTCTGAAAGCAGAAAAGAGTAAAATAAGAAAGGGTAAATAGAGGTGGTGAGCAAAGGAATCTCTTCTCCCAGATTTCAGCAACACTGTGAATTTCATAGGCATAGGAAGTTACTCACAAAATTGTTTTCCTCTCATATTGAATAATTTATTTCCTTGTAATTTTGTACTCATTTGTCTAGTGAATCACTCATCCTGTCAGTTGCTTCATTTTCTCAAAATTTCCGATCTTATTGTTTCCTTCCTATCACCAGAATTTAGGTTGCATTCTGAAACGGTGATTATGGAAATCACAAAGTCCAACCTGTTCATAGAGAAGTAACTTTCTGGGCACAAGAGAGGAATTCACAAGGTCCTGTGTATTATACTTTCCTGATCTCTATTCCCAAAGGAGCTAAAGCTCCTGCCCTATCTGACTATGGTGTCAGCATTACTAAAGTAGTGAAATCTCAAATGGCAATAACCCTGAGATTAAATCAGAAGAGAATTAAAAAGCCATTTCTTCTACTTATGAGAAGTGTGAAGGGTTTTGGTTTTCTTGTTGGTTTGGTTTATAAACATGTTCTAAGGATTTGGTTAGCAAATCCTGATTGTTATAGGGAAAAGGGAAGTATATCTCACTCGTGAACGAGAATCACATATTGACCTCCAAAACTGATATCTGGGTAGTAGTCCTGGCAGCTAATTAAAAGAATAGGTTTTAACAGTAGCTTACCAATGAACAGCAAGATCTTTCATATAAACGCATGACATTATGCAAACTGGATCACTCTCAGCAACTAATGCAGCCTGGTTTGCTGGGAAAGACTAAAAAGACTCTCAAGGTGATGGTAAACATTACTAGAATTCTATTATGAATGATCTAGGACTTAAAATGATGTCTTCTGTGCTCCTATGAAGTGTTCTCTGTGACTGCGTCAAGCTAGAGACGTATTAAAGATGCAATAGGGAGATGCAGCAGATTTTGATGAATTCTGTATGGAAAGGGAACTGGAAGCAGAGTTGTTGCACATGATTTAATTGGATGCCTACAAAAAACATCAATCAGAAGATACATCTTTAAATAACACATGGAAGGCATTTCTGTGGGAAATCTTAGAAGATAAAAAAGATAAATTCAGAGCAGGAGGTTCAATGGATTAGAGGAGGATAACTCATTCAGTGACCATAAAATAATATAAGTTAATATCCTGTGGTAGATGTGCCTGTAGATGTGCCTATATAGTTTGGCATATACCTATTTCTTTTAAATTCTAGTAATTGTGGGAAAAGTTATTCAAGAGTATTTCTGCTTATATTGAATAGAATTATGTTTTTTTTTCTTTTCATAAAGTATAAATCTACAGCCTGGAACTGTATGTATGTGTGTATGCATCATCCCGTATGTATAAAACTGTATGTCGATGCAGGAAGCAAAGGAAGGACAGGAAGCTTTTTTCTCCATGTTCAACATATGTCCACCAGAGAAAACATGCTTCATTTGGAGTAAAAATTAACAAACATGTTTAATTTTAACTACAATACTGCAACTGTGGTAACATCCATAATATGAAAAGCACACAAATTAGCATGAACGCTTGCAAAATAATCTAAACTACAAAGACTTTGATCTGTCACCTGCCAGTCACAGTGTGAATCTAGTTCATAATGATAGACTATATCCATCCCCACTCAGTATGTCATTTCTTTTAATTGCTGTCTTTGTTCTGTCTCTGCATTTGGCTGTCACATCTTTAAGAAAAATGGTCCAACTGTTTCCCCACTTGCTTTAAGCAGCAAGTTGCGCTCAGCATATGAGGGTTTTCACGAGCAATATGCTCTTAGTTTCCTGTGCTTTGGATTTCTTCATAGGAATTTGCTAAAACTAGTATGAGATTAGCGAAAAATGCTGCTATCTGCATAAGCAGAGCCTGCAAAGACTCCTGCTGTACAGAGGCTTGTTAAGCAGGTGGATTTATTGCCCAACCTGCTTTAACGCCTTAACTGAGTTTTCTACACTTAGACAGCAAAGAAATGCATTAAGAACTGTGCTAAAAGGAAGCAGTTGGTAATTAAGAGATGCCATTAACAAAGCTGAATTTGGCACTTGTGCCATAAAGCGCATTGTTTAATTATCTGTTCATCATTTCTTGATACCAATGCATGGGCTAACTACTAATCGGAAGAAGACGCATGACTGTTAACGCTTTCATTTAGGCTCTAAACATTTCTTTCTTACTGTGGTCATCCTGTCTTATCACACAGTTGAACCATCTCCTCTGCTTTCTGTCCTCTGTCTTCTCCCCATAGTGCAGCAATATCTCTGTAGGTTTGGAGAGGCTGTGGATGGTGCCAGAGACTCCATGTTCTTGCATGTGCTGCTGTCAGGCTCTCTGTGGTGCAAGGTAGAAAGCAGATTATCACCTACACTAGCCCTGCAATGAGCCATGGCAGTGTAGGTGGAGCCTTAGGGAACTTGACTACTATTGAAGAAATTCGTTAGAAACAACTGTACTGGACAAAAACATCTTGAGACAAAAATTTAATTTGGAAATCTTTTATCCCAAAATTGTTGGGGTAGAATTGTCCTTCATACTTTATAACAGATTGTAATGAGTTGATATTGGCAGTAAGCATCATTTCTGCAAAAGTCCAGAAAGTAGTAAATATTTTTCCTTCTTTAACAAATAATGTCAAAAGCTATCAAAGATCTGGCTAGCCTAGAGTCTTATCTCCACTGGTGACCAATAGCAAATGCTGAGAGTGTCAGAATAGGACAAGCACCTAGTGAAGATATACAGAACACTGCAGAATATCTTCACTGATTTGTGGCCTAAGCACTTGCTGAGTCAGAGGTAATGGATTTTGTGCTAATAATCCAGGCTGGATATTACTATAAACAAGTTCAACTGTTTCTTGAATCCACAAAATTATTCAGCATCCAAAACCTCCTGAAAAGTTTCACAATGTGGCAGAATGGAAGACAGAGCTTCCATTAACTGAGGTTCTGTTACACACTGACTTCATCTGGGTGCTTTTCTTACTCTTGTGTGAGAAATTAGAGTAAATTTTTGCTCTGCTATCCAGTCGATGAAGTATACTTTGTATTCATTTCTATTACAGCTTATGGGAAAGATTTAGACAGGAAAAAAAAGTCTCTTTTAAGCTATTTCCTTCTTTAGGCTCATTTCACAGTCTATTCACTGATCTATTTTTGTCAAAGTAGTTAAAATAGTATTTTACTATGAATCACTGTGATTTGAACTGCTTCTGATATTTCTCGACAATGTGAGATGCTGCTTTGCTTGCAAAACAGTAACGACTACATCAGTTCTTATTCTACAGGTTGGAATATTGTCTTCATAAACTGCAGTAGAGCTCCTTCCTCTTAATATATCTGATTTTAACTTCATTTGGCTTAGTAGAATTTTTTCTTAAACTCTTATTGTATACTTATACTTATAACTTCACTTAGTCTCAAATATCACTGTCAATAATGCTTATGACCATTATTTATTTGTCAGTAAGCATTACGAGCATTATTTTAAATTTATTATGTACCCTATGCAAGGCTAAGAGCTTAAATTTACTTTTCTTCAAATTTTAAGCCATCGTGAACTTTTTAAGCTGTACGTTTTAGATACTTACTTTAAGCAGTTATATAAAGTGTCCTCTTCAGCTTTAGCAAGCCAGGAAAGAATAGCCTGGAAAACAGCTAAAATTTGTAGTGGATTAGGACAAAGTCTTGAGAGCTGCTTAGCTGCTTAACCTTATAACCATAATATAAGCACCACCTTAAATGGCAGTAGATTTCAAGACTATGTGTTATCTTCTGTGAATCAGCTAGCACTGATAGTAATAAATGCTTATTTTTTAGATTTTTTGTGCATATATTATAAGCAAAAACAACACATAATTAAATTAGGTAACCTTAAAGGCTCATTTGATCTTAAAATCTACAAATAGCTCTCCACTCAAATTTGGTACTTCATTCAGCTACAAAGTATATTTTAAGTGGGCCAAGTTTTCTAGGGTTTTAACAAATGCTTTAGTTAGGCTGGGCTATGGTGTCCCTTAAAATATAATGATATTAGACACCATTTGTGTGTTACGTAACAGCAGTCACTATTGTACCTCCTGGACTCATGGAACTATCTCTGACTTCTAAATCTGTCAATAACAGATCTGTAAATAGTAAATCATATTTAGAAATGTAATTAGTAAGTTTTTAAGGGTTTGACATTTTCCATCTTTCTGCTATTTAAATTAATTTTTATATAAAGCAATTAAGGACATCCTTTTTCCATTAAGGAAATTATGTTTAGCTTCTGTTGTGATAATGTATGTTATATATAGAAGAGAAAAAGTACTTTAACTTTGCTTTCTATGCTGTGCTCCCTACCCTGCCCCCACCTCTTCCCATGTCATTTACCAGTTGGGTGAATAAGGGAAATTTTCCAGACTACATATATAATAGAAAGTTGTCTTAGGTGACAGATCAATGAAGACTTTAAAAATAAATACTTTTTCCCAAAACATTACTGTCATGAAATGAGAAATTATCTCACTTTATTAATCAACTTTACAGTTTTGACAGCTTAGTAAGCAGTTTAGAAGCTGCCGCTTCCAAACCATGAGTCCCGGGCTAAGATGATGATTCTTGGCCAACATTGTTATGCATTCCACAGTTTTTCATTAGGACAGTGTCGGACATATTCCATAAATAAATATGTGCATATGGGAATGAGAACATTTGAAAATACTTGTAGTGTGTTCCTTCTTCTGACATTCAGTTGTTTGAAGCAGAACAATGTACAGGTAATGAAAATAAATTATAATCAAAAAGGAGAAGAGCGTAGGTCTTCTCGTAATGACAGCATTTATTAAAAAAATACTTGAAGCTCGTTATATATATATACTATGAAGCTTATATAAATACGTTATATAAATACTATGAAGCTACGGCAAAGCTTCATAGTTAATATGAAATCATAGCTATTTGTACCAAAAAAAAGCTATGGACTTATACAACAGTATATGTTTTCTCTTCAAAACATGATTACCTGCAGAACAGTAGTCCAACAGAAACTTTTTGTTAAAGGCTGTCCTTGTGAAGTGGACACTTAAGGTATGACTCTGTGAGGACATGGTCTTGAGTTTAGCAAGGCTTGAGTAGTTTACTGTGTATCCAAGGAGAAATTAATATGGTTGAACTTCTAGAGAATTGAAAAACAGGTTGGATCATGGACCTCCAAGGTTGATAGGGTCTGCTGGAGACTGCCTCTAAGTGCAGTTCCTCAGGGATCTATCCTGTGATCTCTCCCAGGATAATTTTAACCTTTTCCTGATTTGAATAGGAGGTTGGCCTAGCGACTCTTAACACTGTATATGCTGCCATGCAAATCTCTATAATAGATGTTTAAGATAAATTTCCACCGGAACACGTGTTCTTTGGTAGATGAAGCCCCATGTAGTGCATTGCAATTCATAGAATCATAGAATCATAGAATGTGTAAGGTTGGAAGGGACCTTAGAGGTCATCTAGTCCAACCCCCCCTGCACACGCAGGGTCACCT
>JAUBOD010000249.1:520607-559387 GCA_032353885.1 Nothura maculosa | reverse complement strand
TCCTCTCCTCTCTCCTCTCCTCTCTCCTCTCCTCTCCCCTCTCCTCTCCTCTCCTCTCCTCTCCTCTCCTCTCCTTTCATAATTTCAGACAATCTGAACATCTGTAAAGTTTCATCCATCCTGTTGTCCTAATGCGTTTTCCATCAGCTGGGCTGTTAAGGGTGTATATACCCTCTGTTGTTCCTGTGCTGGGAAAAAGCCAACTTGGCCCTGACCCAAGGCAGTGTTTTTCACACATGCACACTGATGTATTCAAAACATAGCCCATAATTCTTAAATTTTCCACAGACATATTTCTCAGTCACTTGCAGCAAAGACCCAAGAAGCAGATGAAGGCATTGGGAGCCTCTGAGAGACAGGCAAGGAACTAATTTAATAATCTGCTTCTGCAAAACTGTTTTCAGGTAGGTTTTTCCTGAAGGAATTTCCTTGACTGATTAAGGATACGTCTTGGTTAATAAAGCACTGGAGCAGGACTGAAGTAGCAGAAAGCTTATAAACATTCCTCTGCTTTCCAAAAGTCATCCTGGTTATTTACAATGTGTGAAGCTATAATGTTGTTTAATATTAAAATGGAATGCTATTTTAAGAAGTAACTCAACAACAAGATAATTTAAATGCTTTTGTGAAATTCTGTTTTTCAACCTTTTTGCTTCATACTTGCTCTAAATCACAAGCAATTTATAGATTTTTTTTTTCTGTAGTTCTTTCAATTCATTGTTCAGTTTTTGAACCTCTAACATTTTCTGCTAGCTGCATAGATTCCTAATTCGTTCTTTACTGATATTCATCTAACTCTGAAGTGCAATTATATTGTATTTCCTTGTTATTTGCAAGTGTAGAAAGTCTTTATTGACCTTACTGTGATAGAAACCTATCTTTGGTACAGTAACCAATAAATCTTGGAGTTGAAATATGTCTACTTTAATCTTCACCGTAATCAATTAAGCTTGGAGGTTAACACTGCTAAGATTTAACTCTACTGGGTGTTTGCAAGAGGTAGAGGCAGTCTCTGTGCTGTCTTTTCTGAAGTATTGTTCGTAATATTAGGATATGTTAGTAGATTAGTAGGTAAATCTGGGCACAAACTATAAAATGATAGTTGAAGCATACAGTTTTACTCTACATTATGTCTGGTTTTGGACAAAAATCAGTAATTTTTAGAGCACAAGGGCATAATTGATTTTCAGTTTGTACAGAAAATTTCATATGCATGTACTATTAGAAAGCCACAGAGATTGTAATTTCAAACAGTTATTTTTCATATGAATAATGACTCGTGCATTAATCAGATTGTTGATTTGAATTATCATTACCAAATGCCAGGCAGTAACAAAATCCCTGTTATTTCCGATACTTCCACTCTGTTTACTTTCTTAATTCAACTGCATGATACCTCCCTGTCTGCATTTCTTTAGAAGTAGCAGAGGCTGCATGCACTGTTGAGCTGGCATTTACTTAATATGAAAACCTCAGGAAAACGTGAAACACTACCTCAAAAAGGCAGATGTGGTGGTTTCCATGATTTTGCAGTTCAGGAAAAGAACACCCATGAGCCCCACAGTCCTGAAGAAGCACAGGTCCCACACAGGCAAGCATAAGACTCCTTGGTGGAGCCCAGGGAAGAGAGGTTTGCTCTGGGTTGCTCCCCAGGAGTTAAGGAACCCCATGTGCTCCCAAGTCAGTCACCACCCTGTGGGGTTTCCCTGTAGTGACCCCCTGAGTACGAAGCCTAGTGAACAAAGGAGAAGGGACACTGCAGAGCTGCACTGTCAACATCACAGTAGTGTGGCACTTTGCACTGAGTATCCTTTGACCATCCATACTGATATCCACTGATACGTGCACTGTTATCTCTTGAACATCTGTGTTGTTCTCTGGTACTGCTCTCCACTGAGGCCATCAGTTGCTCATCGGTTGCAAGAAAGAGTTGCTGAGAAATAGGAACATAACCAAGCTCACAGGCTGATTCTTTTCTTACGTGTTTTCTCACTTGTTTGTCATTTTTATAGGACATAACATTAGGAGAGGGACCTATTGGATCATTGGATCATGAAGAAAACAAGAGTAAAATACTAAAATACCATTTTACATTCTCCTGAAGCTGGTGTTGCCACTAGCTCATGCGGAGCCACTGGTTTCCCACTGCAGCTTAATCCTTTCCCTTCTCTCAACCAACATAAGGAGCCACCTTGCTCAAAATAGCCTTTCTTTTTTGCTGGGTTATTTTTGAGCTGCATCCTTTCCTTAGCCTGGAACCTCATTCACCTGCACGCATGCTTCAGCCAGTTCTGCAAGGGCACAAATGTGAAGGCAGCATAGGAGGTACGGCAGGACATCCCCCTTTAGTAATGATATTGTGCACAGAAGCTTAAAATGAGCGTGAGACGATATCAGAAAGCTTCAAAGGGGATCTCTTGCTCTTGAAATCAGTTGTCTTTCAATACAGAGCTTTGCAGTGACACACGATGGCTGGTTGAAGTTCTAGCTCTAGCGAGGAGCGCCGAGGACTCTTGCTGGGAGTTTCAGTAGAGCCGAGGACCCACAGGCATTGCCATGAAGAGGATCCAAGACACCCCAGGAGATCCTCCTGCGAGCGTGCAGCTCTCCTGGTGTGCGATCTCGAAGGAGCTCAAGGCAGCGAGTCTGCACCCACACGCAGTCTCAAGAAACAAAGAGAATTTAGGAGCAGCAAACATCACACGGGAAAGCTGGAAAGTAGGATGAGCAGGAACTGCTGTGGTTGCATTGATACCCCCTATTCTTTTTGAAGTGTTTACCTGTTTGGTTTTGTTTATAGAACATGAATCTTGCTGATTTTTTCTCTGGATAAGCATCCCTTCTGTATCATAAGCAGAGCTGTGCACTGAACAGGAGCATATCTTATATAAAAGGCACAGAAAAACATCCAGATATATAGGCTAGCAGGGAAACACAACAGAAGAATTTGCAGTTGTCGCTGTTCAGGTACCATTACAACAGCAACAAAGAGCTTCTCCTCCTGTTTGAGATTCCACAGTTCATAATGTTTCTACTGCTTGCATGGTAATTTTTTTTTATGGAAGATGAGGTATTAACCAGGAAAATAAAGCCCTGAAATCACTAGTATACCCTTTAAAAGCTCACAGTATAGTTCATAAATCAGTTTGATTTAAAAAACATTAATAATAATAATAATATTATGAGTCTGATTATTTTTACAAGAAAATTAAAAACTAACGGAATCTAAAGCACATATTTTTCTTCAAAAGTTTTATTGTGGGTACCCCCAGTGAAATTGCCCTGCACACTCTGCTCTCATGATGATGGCTAAAGTGCCTGAGGCCATGGCTGGGAAGCAGATGACCCATCTGACTTAGACTTTCTCCTTTCTATATTAAAAAGAAGTAATTTTCAGATTATTTTTATTTCAGAGATAACTGAAGTATCGTATCTTGTTTAGGATCTAAAACCTAAAAGTGTACTTTCCAAAAGGTTGCATTTTATTTGAGCTTTTGAGACATTTTCTGGCAGCAGAAAATAGGGAAATAAAGATTTGGAAATGTCTGGACAGCATTTTGCATTAGGGGAAATAAAAGTGGTTCCTGTCTCGTGAAATGACTTTCTAAAGTTATGTCTTATATCATTAAAAATGCTAAAAATCCTCATAAAAAGCACGTTAACTGCAATATTTGGGAATGGTGGTGCAAGAAGTAGGTTATTTTCTTGGGAAATTTCTAAAATTATTTTTCACAGTTAGTATGAAGGGGCAGAACTACTTTAAATAATAAATAAGCCTTCAATACCTACAAATCGGTACCCAGCCATATACATGACGACCCCTAGGAAACAACAATTCAAAATCAGTCATACCTCGTAACTTCCTTCTCACAGTAATAGTCCAAAACCTGCTTCTTCCCTTTTGTCATTACTTCTTTCTTCTAAAACATTATGGCAGAAACAGCTGCTTTTTTAGAGTCTGGCTCATTCCATTGATTTTAACAGGCTTTGAATTGGACCATTAGTTATTGCTGCACACTGGTCATCATTTCTGATATTTAAGGGTATGTGTGTATCCCATTTGCAGTCACTACTGAGAGTTGCCTCATCTCATTTTGGTGCATAATTATAAAAGATACAAAAGCAGCACATTTTTTAGCTAGATAGACATGTTTCTATTTATGGATTTTCAGTCATGTATATTTATGAGATTCTAAAATTGTGTGCCCAACTTCAGGATTTCTTTCGTGTCCAAATCTCATGAATTCTAAAGTAAATGTTTTAATATGTGTGGTTATTAACCATATGTAAGAAAAATTACAAGTAATATTATGACTAATTTCCTGTGGGACCTGACAAATTGCCTGTATATATATTTCCTGTTTCATAATTTTATATGATTTCCATGCAGCATATTCATGCCTCTGACAAATGAGGAAAAATATATTTGACACTTTAAAAATCATTTTTCTTGCCATTTAGTGAGCTTGATCATCTCTAGAGTAATAGAAAAATACAAACTCTTTTTGCAACAAACAAGGTAATTGACCTGTCACTTAAAAAAGACAAAAATCTGCTTGCTACTATTTCTATACATTTCTTGTTATCATTTATGGACTGATTAGTATGCCTTATTTCTGTGTGTCTTCACTCAGATGCATTTTTAGCTCAAATTGCAAGGGTGTCATTTAATTACTAGAAGCAGAGGAATGATTTTCCACACCCTATTGTTCCTATGTTGATTTTTTTCTGGTCTTGTATACCTTGCACTGTTAAAAAAATAGATTGAGGTTTTAGTAAGTTCTATGAAAAGTTTCCCTATTGCAATAATTTGGCTATACATAAGCATCTGAAATGTCGTGTGTGAATCAAGGAAATTCTGCATATTCTAGCTTCTCTTATTCCTAAAAGAATAAAGCTGCATCCTTATTAGTTATCCAAATTGCCACATAGGTGATACTTCTCTCTGAGTAGAGTCTCTAGTGTCTAATGAGGGATGAACTCATCCCTCTTATGAACTCTAGGGATGAGCTCTATCCACTGTTAGAATAATTTAGCTTAAAATGAATTCAACCTTGAGGTACAAATCCCACGCACATCAAGTTTTGGTAGTTCCAGGACTTTTTATTTGGAAAATATACTGGTTAGTTAAGCAAAGGATGAAGGGTGGGGATAAGAAGTGGACTGGGTGAGCGAGCACACAGGGCATAGGACGGAAGGAAGCAGCTGCACAGAAAGTGTAGAGGTGGCAGGAGAGTCAGGCTGGGATTTGAGGAAGCAGAGGAGAGGGGAGAGCAGGTTCAATTGGGAAGCTAAGCATAGGGAAATTGAGGATCAAAATGAAAGGGACCTCCCTGGTCGGGCAACACAGGAATTGTCACAGCAATTATTTGGGTTTTGTAGACCCATTTTTGGTCTTAAATTAGGTAGTACTGGTCTTGAACCTGAGATTCTTCTCTGATCCACATTCATAGCACTAGATGGGTGACTTGGGAGTTTGTTTGATACATCTAATTTATGACTAATCATCAACATGCTTTAGTGCAGAGTAGTTAAGAAAGCTTGGCTTCAGCATCTGTAGTGTTTTATTTCTTGACTTCTACCATCTGTGGACATGACATCATCTGCCATGTCAAAGTCGCTGCTGCTTTTTTTGCTGAATGCGACTTTAAGAAGTGGAAGTTTAAGCAAAACACCCTGCAGTGTATGTGATACTTTCAATGGCACAGAGACTGCTCACTTTGCGTCTCCAGCCCCACAGTCTCCAGATTTTCAATGAAAATATCCTCAAGAACATTAGTGCTTCTAATACCTCAAGCTTCAGAAACAAGGGGAGAGTTAAATATGTTAAATCCATATTTGGATAAACTGTTAGAACTGCCATTCTTTCTTGGATCTGAGTAGGAAAGATCTTCCTTATCTTTCATTAAATGAAATATTAAGGAGGAATGCTTAAATATGCTACAGAACATAAAAATTTCAGGCAATTTGATTTAAAATAATTGCAAGAGCAATGTACAAAGCACTTTCTAGTTGCAACCTTGGTTGACTGTGTTCTGGAAAGTATACATACAAGTAAACTGAATTTGCCCATCACTAAATGCAGTAGGATCGAGTGTGCTATATATGTGCATTTTTCTTCTTTTTGTTTACAGCTGCACTATTGCCTTGGTTCATAAATGCCCCCCACTCCCTAGTTGGCAGATAGTAGTTTAATAGCTGGGGAGCCACACAACAGCAAAACTGCTCAGGGAAAGGCCGGCTATAAAAATTCTACAGACAGTTCTAAAGTTTTTTAATTGTAGCCAGATTGGATGTGGATAAAATAGTATTTAAACCAGTCGTCGTTTTATACTATTGTGGACTGCATTTGCGAGAAAGGTTTCAGCAGGCTGGGCTTGCAAGCAAAGGAACAATTGTGGAAGCGGTGCAAGGGCTGCAAACATGAACAGTGAGTTGCCCTGGTCCGAGCTCCCCTCGAGAGCTGTATTTTAAAGATATCTGCACCTAACTGGGAACTTGAGTAGCAGCAAGTAAGTGCTCTTACCGAAACCCTCCACAGTAAAACATACGCTGAATAAATTGTAGATTTGGGTTAATCTGAATGCATCATGGAAATTCAAGACTTCAAGTTCTATTCAAATCCAAGATATATATTATTTTGTATGTTATGATAATCAATTTCATAAATCATTAATGAAAGTAAAGGTATTTCGAAATAGGTTTGAGTCTTAATGTATTCTTTATTATTGATTTATTTAAAAGCAAAGAAATAATCACATCCAAACATTTTCACAGGCTGACTCAGAAGCCAGTGAGTTTGCTGAGTCTGGTAAACCTTAGTGCTCATAAGACATTCTGATTATAGTCACTATATATAGTCATTATATGTAGTCATATAATCATTCTGATTCTGTAGCTTCAAAGGTAGAACAGGTGCTTTTAAATATGTTTCACAATAATAGTCTCTGCTGTAAAAGAAATAGTCCTTAGAAGTGCCACACAATAGAAAGACATTCCAGGGAAATAATGAGTAGAAATGATAATGCTGCTCAGAGTTTTCTCAGATAGAAATCTTAACTATGTATTCAAGTGAAGTTTTTTATTTATAAATATAATGGATCATTTCTTGGGTAATTCAGCAGTCCTGACTAATTACGAATAATAATGCAATTAACACAGACAAAATGAAGAAAGGAATATAAAACATGAGCTCAAATAAGCCTTACTTCTTTGCTCCAAGGGCTAGATTCCCACTGCATTTGCGAAGGACAAGCCCCATGATATAATTTATTAAAATGGTATAGTTCACCTGTTCTCTTCCTGCTTTGAAATATTTTCTGAATAGATTGTGGATCTCTGTGTTACGTTTTAGTCTCTTCTTCTAGAAACACCATCACTTGTTTAATGCCAGCTGGAAGGAAATGACTGGTTATTAAGGCATTAATGATTGAGACTGACATGGGCGGGGGGGGGAAGTGCAATTAAAGGCTTTAATTAGACTCATTGCTTGTTTTTATATGACTTACGCAGTGCAGGTTTAGGATATAATTGGCTTGATTTTAAATCTTGTTTTGAAATCCACTGTGATAGAAAAACAATGTAGAAATGTAGTTTCTGTGCAGAAAAAAAATGTCTCCCCAAATATAGTGGATAAGCTACTAAAATGCACAGCAGAGCTGTCTGCAGCGTAAGCTGAATTTCCTATCACAGACCCATATTAACAGTTTCTGGGCTTGGGAAGTGTCAAGGGTGAGAGCGTCTTGGCACAAGGCACAGCAGAAGCAGGAAGAGGCTTGGCTCTGGTTCAGCTGCTGAGCTGCTTTATCCATTGTGGAAAACTTCTCGTAGACCTTAGTTCTGCACCAGCTTTTGTCGGGAGCCAAAGGAGTTCCTGGGAATGCTGCAATGAGAGAGGTAGCCCCACGGCCAGCTTGGACATGACTTGCTTTAGCTCTTCTGTCTGCTTCCAAAATGAATCTAACAGCACTGTTAGTTGGAGATCAGGCACCAACTTATCTGAACTTTCAAGGAACTGGGTTCTCCAAATTTTTATCTGGATATGAACTGAGGAAATTCAGAATTTTAGAAAACATTTTAACTTTAAAACAATATTGGAATTTCTCAATCTATCACCTCTTATATCATAGAGAAAAACATGCTAGAGAATTATTTAATGACAGTAATAGACAATTACGTTTAACCCCTCAAATGATATAGGTAGATTCTGAGCTTAAAATTATTCTAGGCTCAGACTGCCAGTTGGCTGGCTGTATAGCTGCTGTGCATACAGTCTGAGTCTTCAGGGAATGAAATCAATTCAGCTTAGCTTTGCAGTGAAAGAAGATTAAGAGTACAGTGGTGCATAATAGTTACCGTGCATGAGATGAGAAATGGTCGTTCCTTAAGCTGTGGTAGCTTGACAGTCAATCTGAGCTCTTAATAGCGGGTTTGAAAAGCCATTGAGATTGCCTGCTTTCCTTCTCCTGTGTCTAAAAAGCAGCTGCTGTGATGATGGGTCCAGTGAACAAGCGTGAATGAAACCTGCAGAGAAGGTAGATTTTTTGATAATCATGAGAAATTAAACAGCATTCCCTCCCTCCCCTTTGTGTCATTTGTAATTCTGAAGATCAGCCTTTCCCATGGTGTCCATGACTGACTCCTCCGGTTCTCTGCAGTACCAACCATCCATTAATTATCAGCTGAAAGCATGCAAATTACAGCAATCTTAGAGTGCTTTCTGTTCTTCATCTCACTTGTAGCTGCACAGCTGGTATCATCTACCCTTAAAGAATGTATTGCCAAGGCAATGTCACAATACGTCAGGAGGCTGCAGTTATTTGAGAGGAAGTGAGTGTAGGTGAGGAAAGGGCATGGCACATGAGGCAAGAATTACACAAAATTTAAAGGGAGAAAGATATAAGTAACACCAGAGGAGAAACAAACAAAATGGGAACATCTCATGTGTGGAGGATGAAGAATCTTTGTCCTCCACACATGCATAACACTATTTTAAGAATTTAGAAGAGTCAAGGTTTCCATAATGGAGCAACAGTAGATAAGTGCTATTGAAGGTACCGGGAGAATCAGTGGGAGAGGCTTCAGTGGTTGATAAAACCCGAAAGAAAGAACAAACAAATGAGCATGGAATGTCATGAATGCCTTTGTCCAGGTGAAAGCAGAAAGAGGCTTATTCAGAAGCCTCAAGTGCACTGCTGCTTCCCCTCCTTAGGGAACGGCTTGGCAGCAGATGTAGAGCCCACGGGGGTGGTAATGTAGAGAGATGTTTCAGGAGCAGCACAGAGGTGCACGGAAAGGTCAGAGCTGTAACCTTAAGCTCAGGTACTGTCAGAGTCTATGGGTTGGGTGAGCAAACGCAAGCCCTTCATCCCTTCTCTAAGAGACAGGTATGGGTTGGCTGCCCTGAAAAGCCAAACTCTTTTAGTGGGAGAGAATGGTACAATTACCAGGGGAATGAAACTTCCCCTGTTCTGTTTCTTTGGGCCAAACTCAAATCTGGGAGACCTGACTGCTTTTTGAATCTTTGTGCGTGACCTTTTGCTTGTTTGTGTTCAGAAGCTGAAAGCTGAAAACCATACTGCAGTGTTATTTTCAGTAGTAATTTAGCTGATTTTGGGAAGGCCAGCTATAAAGCTGACTTCTAAGAGCCTCACCTAGATAAGCTGCTTGTTCCTGTGAATGTAGTGGTGATCTCTACTGTTTGCAGAACCAAGATCCACTAGAAAAATTATTTTCGTCTTCTTCCCTGGGAGCCATGGGGGCAGATCAGGTGGAGTGACTTTTCCAGAGAGAGCAGTGGGATGTCTTTCTTTCATAAGTGATACATTAGGTGCAAATTTTTATAGATTAATTTTGAAAATATGGTATGCCTTAAAGAAGATCCAAACTTAGTATACCGACTATTTTTCTTAGTGGATACAAGCTATAATTTGCATAACAGTCACATGGCATACTGCCACATCAATCAAGCTTTTTAAAATGAGTTCTGGTTTAAACATTGCTCCCTTAAAACTCCTGTCTACACAGGCCTACACATCTATGTGTTCAATGAAATGAATAGTTGTCAAAAGAACAAAACATGTATTATCTTTTCCCTACACTGACTTGAGCAATAATGAATACCATTACAAAGGAAGCCTCTTGCAGATATGACAGATTGTGGATTTTGCTTTTTTTAATCACATCGGGAACATTGGATATGAATTAAAACATGGCAGTGTGCGTGTTGAAGAATCGTATGTCTAGTGGAATTAGAATAACATATTTTAATTGATCTTTATTGCCATGGGAAAGCAGACGTGGGGAGAAAGAGGAGCATAAAAACTTTATCTTCATGAAATGAAGTTTTATATGAAAACAAAATATTTTTGAAAATGTAAGAAAGATTTAACATGTTAGAGCACTTTAAAATATAGCTAAGGAATTTTATAAGTATTTTCTAATAGCTTCTCCAAAATCTGTCATAGAAAATCATAACATGTTGCCGCTTTACTGAGTCTTTTGCCTAATCCAAAGCCTAGTGAAGTCTTGGAGCTTTTCCGTTGCTGGTAAATAATGTGCTTATTGACATCCTCGGTTCCTGGGTGTCTGGACAGTACTTTCTGCTGTGGAACTCTCTGTGGGTACAGTGCTTATTATTTTTATTCACACACCAAAATCCTTAAAAAATCCTTTGTCTTTAATTTCTGAGGGCAAATTTATCATAAGTATGGTGTAATTTCTCTAGGAATAATTTTCCCGCAGTGATTTGTACTCCCTCCTCAGTGGATATTCATTTCCATCCCATCCAACAGTAGTGCTTTGATACGGCATCACATTCCATCTCTGGTCCCGTGGTCCAGGGATGCTCCCCTGCTCTGCAGCCTGTGTCTCGCTACTGCCTTGAGCTACCTGAGCTGCTGGAGTGAATCTACTACATACACTGTAAGCAGAGAAAGATCTTTATTGGTTTACTCTGAAAAAGCATGCCAGCAGTTGCGTCTGTCCTACTTATTGGCAAAGCAATCTCTGTCTCAGGCAGGAGGGCAGCGTGAGGACTGTGGCAAGTGCCTCGGTCAGGGAGGGCTGCATGAGCGTCCTGCCTGCAGAAGAGAAATAGTCTGTGTTAGGCACCCATTTGTAACATGATAAATGCCTGCACTACAGCTGACCTAGTGTACTTCTTTGTTTACTAGGTCCTTGTGTAATATCAGGCAGTCAGCTTTAAATTCAAACCTCTTTCTAACCCATTTGTCTTCGCCTTTCTCTGTCTCTCCCATGCTCGCTCTCTTGCCTCCCCATTCACTTTGCTGTATGCATTTTGTGCCTGACCTGTAGGACTTGTCCAGTGGAAAGAGGCTATTTTTCACAGTATATTTGTTGAAAACACACCTATCCTTAAATTTATAGCTAGAGGTACTTATCCTCTCCCTGAAAACCACTCATCTAGTTTGACTTGTTTATAGAGTGGTTGCAATACCTAGACCCTTCTGTTGTGGGTTTCATGGCAGCCCTTCATCTTTCCCCCTTTTTTTCCTTTTTTTTTTTAATAACAAATATTACTCCTGTAACCAGTTGCTGACTAAAATGCTTACAAGGTCACATCATGTGTATGACCTGGACCATTGGAGCTGGCAAAGAAATGACATTAATGAGCTCTGAGAATGAAATTTCCCTTAGAAATGGATATAGTGGGCTCTATAGGTAATATTTGTCTCAGTCATTTGATTGATCAACAAGCTACAATGAATTTATAAAAAGTTTTTAAAAAGTTATAAAAAGGGAGTATCTTTAAAGATGCATAGACTATAGCTATGACTTTTCCCAAAGCCAGTCTCTTCCTAAAAGCCTAAAAACAGTTTAGGGGCTAAATGAATAGTACAGTGTGTGCATATTTTCCTTGTTTTGAAGATAAAAATACAAGTTGAGTATGTACCTGTTTTCTCCCCTCAATTTTTACATATTCTCATCATATACATTGTCTCCTTTCCTTCCTGCTTATTTGGGTTGCTCCTTGTGCACAGTAAATTCTTCAGAAATATTGGACCTGGACTAATGATTTTTTATATTCTAGTCATTGTCCTGTTTTGCCCACATTGTGTCTAGTCAGTGCAGACAGACTCTTGTTTCTGAAACGATCCTTGTTCCTCCATTCACTTGCTTTTTAATTAAAGTCAGATGGGGTGGTATTTTTAAAAAGTTACTGACAACAAATCAGACACAGTAGAAAAAGCTAAAAAGACATGGTCTTTAGGACACATTATCCAAAGTATTAAAATGTTTCTACTTTTTGAAGAGCAGATTGTCTTACAGCTTAGATATTTTTCCTAAGTTTTTGATTCAACTTCCATACTAGCATGTTCTTTCTGCTCTACTTTTTAAACTCCTCAGAGCTGTAATACAGGTGCTACAGGAGTTTTCTTTTATGACCTTGTCGGAGAAACTTCAAATCTAAATGCTGCTATTGCATCCTTCTTTTTTGGTTTCTTTTTAGTAATTTTTTTTGTTCAAATCATCAAGGGTTAGGAACAATAATAAACACTGTAAACAATAACAATAAATCATTTGGGAGCACCTAGGTGTGGCTTGAAGTAGACAGATAGAAAACTCACTACCATTTTAGAGGGGAAAATGTATTTACAGCTAACTAGTGTCTTCATTCATATTTTGTAGATAAGCAAAAAGCCACTTTGATCTCATAGTCCATCTCTCTCATACTATATGCCATGACTTATTTTTAAAGTAATAATTCATTTTACGTACAAATATCTATGCCCAAATGCCTCCAGATGTTCTGTATAAATAAAGAACAATAACAATATTCCTGTCCAAAAGCGATAGTCAAACTACCACCCTCAACTAACTGAAGAAAATAACTAATTTAATTACAATGCCTGGACTATGTCTTAAGATTCATTACCAAATTTTTCCATGTATTCATAATGAAACTGTTCTTACTTTGAAACTTTTCTAGCAGCTTTCTAGCCTGGTTTAATCCAGCTCAAACAGATACGAAGTTTTTATCTTTCCTGAAAAGCTTCATTCCTGCTGAACAGCAGGTAAACAAACTGTTTGCAATGGCAGTTGTGAAGTGATATCAAGGTAAAATTCTTTAAATTTGCTCACTGCAGAGAATTAGCTTTAGGAATATAAATCTTTCTAGCCCTCCTGGTAGTCTCCAGATTAACATAGTTCATATCAACTGAAATTACTCCAATGGGCTGAGATGCTTCAGTCACAGAGGAGCTGCAGTTGACATGGGAGAGCAAAAGATGCTGTCGTGTGGCTGTCATAGCAGATCAAATGCCCATTGGAGCCAAAAGGTTTTCCATCTAATTCAGACTATTATAAATGAAACCCACAAGCAGAATCTTGACCACTAGTTTGTCCTGGAAACAATTACAGAGGAGTCTATTCACATTTGCACAGTGTTGCCCTCCTTTTTACCTACGTCTCAATATTCAGTGTTAATCCTCTTACTGCTTATGCCTCCCTTAAAACTGTGTGGAAATATGTGAATATTGAATTATGAATGCATGAATATTATGCCAAAAATTAACTTTGGATAACTTGTCAGGAAAGATGTGTCATGAATATGAGCTGATGACAAGCTTAATTAACATCAGTGGAAAATGTGAAAGCTGTAAAAAAAAATAGGTCAGGAAAGGAAGTGAAATTAAAAAATAAATAAATTGCAAAATCCCATTGGACCATTTTAAGGCAACCAACCTTAGGTGAACCACTGGATTTCTAATTCTGAATAGGTCAAAATAGTACCAGCTGTCAAGGGTCCAGTGAGGTGCTTGTTCTGCCTGGCTATTAGCATCCTCTTTGTGTTTCTAGATCACTAGCATTTTTTCCCCTGCTTCCCTTCCCTTAGAAGAAAAATGCAGATATCCCTTATACCCCTCCCAGACGTTTGATTCTGTGTTTGGCTGAGGGTGCTTGTGGAGGAGGATTTCAGGAATGGGACCACTTCGGTCACACCATTCAGTCTCACCTTCCAGTCCCCAGTTGTCTTCAGACAGCACAGCCATGCATTATAGTTAATAATAATAATAATAATAATAAAGATTTCCAAATGTACAAGGGAACACTACCCTGCTTCATAGATCTTTCCCATCGGGAGGCAGAGAGTGTTAAAGATGCCATGAATTTGAGACAGAAGTGGAACTGTCAAAAGAGCCAGCTCAGGCATTTTGGCAGGATAATGTGTTTGAGGTGTTAGTTCAACAGTGCCTGTTGGTCTTCTGGGTAGAATAGCATAGGATTTTAAGCTTTCACATAAAATAGAAAGTTAGGGTGAAGAAAAATGGAAAAAAAATACATTAAAATGCATACTTTGTAAACAAAACCACACTTGTGTTTAATAGGAATTGCTGTCAAGCTTAGCTAACATCTTTGGAAAATGTGAAAGATGTAAACAATAGGGCAGGAAAGAAATCAAAATATTAATAAAAAATAAAATCAAAATCCTGTCAGATCATTTTTTAGTATTTCACAAATGACTAGAAATGGGCGATGAAAAACCTTCATTCTGTTTTTAAGGAGTTACACAAGAACTTCTAAAGCAGTTTCAAGGGAGCATAATTACAGTTTGGCTTTCTGAAGAGAAAAACAACAAACCCAGTCACCTGAAAGCTACTCATAGATTTTACCATCTCCATAGTTGCTAATTTTGTATGTACTGTCCACTGACTGTTGCTAAAAGTTCAAAAAGCCTTTTTACCCTAGAGATGTTGCAGTATAATCTGCACTTTTGCTGAGTTTTGTTTTTCCTGTTACCTCCCTATTTTAATTTTCATGATGAAAAAGGGTTAAGAAATCCTGCTATGCTACATAAGGTGATTTTGAAGGTCAGCTCTTGGCAATCAGTTTTGTGCAAGTATTGCATATTATGAAAGTAACCAGAGAAGACACGTTTTAACTTTTATGTAAGGTTTTTATGTCCAGAAGTGAAAAGAAATGCACTTGATTTCTCTTCGGACATTCACATCAGTTTAGTGGTTCAGTTGGAAACTTGTAGTTGGGATATTCCTGCATTCATCTGACAGCTAGGCTCAATGTTGTAGCTTTATTTATTATTACGACGGAAACCATGACTTAATATCTAACCTGACATTAATAGTTTATAATATATGTACATTTTCTGATACTTTAGGAGAATTCTGAATAGGGTTTTTGGGATAGTTTGGCTTCTTTTCTAATCCAAACAGCCTTAAATTGCAAAGGGAGACTTCATCTTAGCACTAGTTTGATTTCAGAACCTCTGTCTGCTATGTCTTCTCTAGATCTTCACTCTCATGTGAATTCTCATATCGTATTAATTGTCACCAAGAGTGACAAATTCTTCTGTGGCAGAACTTGACACTTCCTGGGAAATGTGTCCTCAAAGGCTCCTTCCTTCTGCAGTTTGCACAAGTTCTTCTCTCTGGGCAATTGTGCTGTAGGCAAATGGTAGGGCTTTATTTCTCTAGATAAAACCTGATGGCCAAAATTTGTTTGCCGTTCATCCCTGCTTTCTGTGCAGTACTCCTCATCAGCTTTCACAAAATGGCCATTTATACATAGTGTTAACTAAGTTTCAATAGCAGAGTACTTATTTATCCTTTCCTTCTTTCTTTCTTTCCTTGTAGCCACCTAGGTCTCTATATTTATTAAGAGATTCTCTAAAGAAATGCAAAGAGGAAAGCCTATGTTTTTGTTATTTCAGAATTGATGGTAAAATGCATGCCAGTTCAAAATCCAGTATAATCAAGTAAGCAGAGCAATAAATAAACAAAACTTGCCAAGAAATAGAGTTTAAATTCTATTTGCCAAGTGGAAAATCTTTGATTCTTGCTAAAGAGCCCTACCTTACAATATGTTGTAATAAATCAAAATGTGTCAAGGAAAAGCCCTACTTATTGCAGGAAAGTTGCTTTGATGCTAATTCCCCTTTTTCTCCTTATGAGAAGATTAGCTCAGGGTCTTGAAAGTGCAAAGGAATCCAATCTGTCAACTGAAAAGCCTTTTTCCATTTGCAAATAAATAAATGAATTGCCTTAGGAAGTCCGTGCGTCACCACGAGATGACAAATCTCACGTTTTCCTCTAGGTCACAGTGAGCAGTAGATGCATTTTGGCATTTCTTTTACAATCAAAATTCAGCTGGATTAGAGAAGCCCTTATAAACTCTTACCATGGGTAATATAGACCTGTCCACATTTCTTTCCCTTCTCTAGAGGGTTTCTAAATGACTGGCTTGGATTGAGCCATCCTTGTTTTCAATAGGTTTTGATTAATTCCTTCTCCCTATTCGAACAAGGAGTCTGACATTCATTTTTCAAAAGAATTGCTGTGTTTTCACTGGTTATTTAATATTTTTTCAAAGCCTAATTTCAAAAAAGGATTTCTGATGAACTGTAGTATGATCTTTCTAAGTGACAGATTCTTGCAAAGAATACTGCTTTCAGATACTTTCTAAATTTGCAGCTGAATAGGTTCCTAAAGGACCACTCAATTATACTTTTGCATTCTGAATGGGAAGTCCAGGGGAAGTCACGTGAATTAAGGTGTGCACACTTAGTCACACGCTATATGAGATACTTTAGAACTACTTGACAGGTAACGTTTTAGAGACATTTGCATACAAGTCTTATAGTTTAAGAGTAGGTGTATTATTATGATGCGCTGCAAGGCCAAAGAGCCAAAGATTGGATCCTGGTCTGCCATGCTTTAAAGAAATTTTAGATAATTCCCATTCTCAGTCTTGATTTTTTCCCAAGAAGTTACATCTGATAAAGCATTGTTTTATCTTTTTATCATCAACAAATATAAATCTGAGGTTTTTGCCTTTGGTTGTGTAAACATGTATATTTATAAGGAAATTACTTCATTTTTTTCTTTCTTTTGTAAAGAGCAGAAATCTTTTAACTTTGCAGCTAGGATCTCTCCATGTTTTTCTGGTCTTTATCTAGTTCTTTATCTAGCTTCTGAACAAAAAATGAATCATTGCAATGGCTTGTACTGAAAGCAGTAAACACAGAGACTTTGTTCCTTAAAGATTTCTTAAAGCTGGCATTCAGATGGATATCTTGCTGGGAGGATAGGAGGGAGTTAAGATCAGCACACACCAAATTCTTCCTTCTAAGAGAGATTCTCTTACAGTTATGAAGTCTTTACCAAATGGAAATTAAGTTATTTATTTTGTTTGTTTATATGCCTGTAAGAGTTATAAGACCATAGATAAGATTTGTACATGCCTAGATATGTATTTATTTATATATGTGCAGAGATGAAAGCGAAACAACTGACAAAATCATGAACTTAAATACCTGAGAACAAGGACTGATGCAAGTTATGCACAAATTATTTTATATGCTGCCTACTCCAAGGATTTTTCTCCTTTTAATCTATTAAATCTATTATTTTTCTCATTTTAATTCATTGGTAGTGACTTCATTTCCAGAGTTTTTAATGTTGTATTTTTTTTCCAAATCACTATCAGAAAATATTGTTTCTTTCTCTCCATCAATGATGGAGAAACAAGAAAAGGCACGGCAAAAATGGCAAGAAAATACAATTAATGTTACATACAATACATGTATGTTATATACATACAATGTTACATTGACTTATCAAGCTCTGTTTACTCTATGGAGCAGTAGGAAAGAACATCCTGGTTTCTGCTGTTGCCCAGATGTTCTCTGAACTGCCAGACCTATCTTACTGCATCGTCTCTTACCACTGAAAGCAGGAGACCATCCTGCATCTGGACCTTCCAAGCTTTCCCAAGGCCTTAGCTGCATTTCAAGGACAATGAGCACTTGTACCTAACAAACTGAGGTTTAACTTCAAAGCTCTAAAAGGGATATATCTAAATAAGAACACAGAGAAGGTAATTTAATGTAAATGCATTGTTATTCTTCTCAGTACACGCGTTCAGTTAAGTGTAAGCATTTTCTTTTTGTTAAATGATTAGTTGTATTTTCAAGAGAAGAAAAGGAAGATGATAATGCACTGAGGAAAAGAATTTTGAGAGGGAGATATGTAAAAATGAGTATTTTAGGTGTGATTTATGATAGATATTAACAGTGTTGGGAAATGTAGAATATAAAGAAAATTTATGTCATATTTAAAGGTCTAAGAGTTTTTCATCTAATAGACAAGATGGAAACTGAGCAAGACGATCTTATAATCAGAACACAAGCATGAGTAAATATAACCTAAATTGAGGAAAGAGAGAAGATGACGAGGAACAAAGATTATTTAAAAATGAAAGGCCTGATGGGAAATTGTTCAGGTAAGATTATGACAGTGGAAAGTAGAGCAGAAAGAGCTAGGATCATTGCTAAAAGGTTTAAAGGTAGTAAAAGTCAATGACTTTGGGAACATTTCCAAGTCACTATATCCTACTGTTCTAGCAAGTAGGAAAGGTCTAGTGGTTAGAAAAGGGAATAGCAAAAATAAAAGTCTACCCTTTTGTGCATCAGTTCTCAGATCCATTAACTGCTTAGTTTCATTCAGAATCACACAGAGTCACACAGAATTCATTCACTTGTTTACTGCTTTTGCAACATATTTCAAATCCCAATAAATTCATGTCTATTACATTATCAGGTGCCTTGTAAAATGCTTGCTTTTAATAGTATCCAGGGGCTGAGGGTAGTAGGCTTTTTTTTTTTAATTTCCTCTCCTCCTTCCACCCAGATATTCACTGCTGCTGCTGTTTAAATTACAGTCATTGCTTATGCAATTGGTCTAGTTCTCTTAGAATATTGTGCCGTGGGTCAGTACTGCAGGCCTTTTAGAGGCCATTCATTTCTGGATATTAATCATTGCATTAATATTACACTTCTTTGAGGACACTTTTGAAAAAAAGTTAGGGTGCATAGTAAATTGAACACATAAAAAGCTTCAAACATATTACAGAATCACAGAAGGGTTGAGGTTGGAAGGGACCTCTAGACATCATCTAGTCCAACCCCTTGCCCAAGCAGGGACACCCAGAGCATGGGGCATCCAGTCGCATCCAGGCAGGTTTGGAAGACCTCTGGAGAAGGAGATTCCACAGCCTCCCTGGGCAGCCTGTGCCAGGGCTCGGGCATCATGACAGCAAAAAAGTTCTTCCTCACATGGAGATGGAGCTTCCTATGTTTCAACGTGTACCGTTATCCCTTGTCCTATCACTGGCCACCACCAAGAAGAGTTTGGCCTCTTCCTCCCTACGTTCTCCCTTCAGGTATTTATACATACTAATCAGATTCCCTCTTGATCTTTTCTAGGTTAAATAGGCCCAGCTCACTCAGTCTTTCCCCATATGAGAGATGCTCCAGTCTCTTCATCATCTTTGTTGCCCCCCGCTGGACCCTCTCTACAAGATCCACGTCCCTCTTGTCCAGGGGAGCCCAGAGCCCAATGCTCCAGGTTTGCCCTCCTCAGAGCTGAGTAGAGGGGCAGGATTCCCTCCCTGCCCTGCTGGCAACATCCTCCTGCTGCAGCCAGGAGCCCACTGATCTTCTTGGCCACGAGGGCCCTGCGGCTTCGTGGTCAACTTGTTGTCCACCATGACGCCCAGGGCCCTCTCAACAGAGCCACTCTCCAAAAGGTCAGTCCCCAGCCCGTGCTGGTGCCTGGGGTTATTCCTTTCGAAGTGCAGGACCTTGTATTTGTCCTTATTGAAGCGCATGGGATTCAACATTAGAAACATAATTTGTTTGTTAAGTGCTGTGACCTTTGGGTATTGCATTCCAAGATCTTTTTCTTCTATATCCTTTATGCTACATGGAAACAAATCACTTGTTACCAAAAATATCCACCAAGTAAGCACTTGTTTTAGCCTGTATCTGGAATTCTCTCCTATTTCAGTCAGGCTGTTGAGCAAGTCACCTATATGCAGAGCAGTGCAAAAGGCACTCAGGAAGCATACACCTGCTTTCTACTGAAAATTTTGTTCTGATTTATTCACAGAGAGAGGAGAAAGGCTGTGAACATGCCAGAGTCCTAGGAAGACCTTGTCAGTTCTGTAATCAATCAGAATCTTCCGAGCAGTGATGCAGATCATCATGCTCATGGCCTTATATTTACGTTCAAGAAGCCAGCCAAAAGATGACAGATATAACTTCATCACACTGGGTCATTTGCCTTACATGATGAATTGAATTCACTTTTGGTTTCAGTTCTCATTTTTTTGTCCTTTCTGAACTGTAGTAAACAAAATTCTATCAGTTTCTTCCCAGAGCATTTTTCTCGGATTTGTCTTTAGACTCCTCCTCTTCTTCCTTTCTTTTATTTTCTTTTCTTTAGAATAACTGGCATAACTGAATGCTATGAGCTTGTCTTTCTTGTGTGTTGCTATTGATAATGATAATAATAGTATAGTCAAGAATTAGCAGGTATGGTAAAATAGAAAAGTGCACAGAGAGGACAGACAAGGGTCTCACTGGATACCTTGGGAGAAATCACTTTAAATTTTTCCAAAAGCGATAAATTAGGAATAGTAATGTCTTGGAGGTGGAGGTGGGGGTGTTATATCTCCCTTGTGGACTTCAAAATTAGTGAGATCACGGCTCTGGGATACAGCAACACCCTGTCTGTGTCTGTAGGTTCAGTCTAACTCTGGCACAAGATAAACTTTAAACAAGGCAAACCCTCAAGGAAATTAAGTTTTCAATACATGTCTGTAAGAAAGATGTTTGTGCCTATTAATTTTCTTCTAGTAAACATATCTATCTTTGCCTTTTTTGAAGGACAAGATTCACTGCCCTATGGCATTGGCTTCATTGCTCTAATTTTCTCAACTTCTTTTGTTTTATTGTATAAAGCATAATTGGAGTTTATTGAAGAAAATACGTTTTCATGGTTTCTTTCTCCCTTTCCTTTGTTTGGAATTTCCTTATATAAACTAGGGGTTACTGCAGTGTTCATCTGCTAATGTAAATACAGCTAACCAGGTTGATTTATGGCATTCTTACCAAACACTCAGTGTCATGATATTTTATATGATATTTTACAAAATAATTTAGTATGTCAGGGTTGAGAAGTTCTTTAGAGTGCGTTGCAGTTGCTTGTTTTTTTCTAGACATCAACATCACCAGGTTAACAGGGGGAAAATATTAACTTGCTTTAGTTTGTATGTCTGAGCATCTTGAACTGAATCCAGTGAGTTTGGAGTGCTTTATTTGATTTCTAACGGAGTATGCAAGGAAAGAAGAACATGCATTTTTAGATGCTCTTGGAGCTTCTGAGATCACAGGAGGCCATATTTCCCTCCTTGCTGCTTCTACATGAATACGCCGATTAATGCAGATGTGTGTTTTGTATTAGCGTCAAGGGGAGAATTTTATGGCAACAGCTGAGGCACAGCAAGCCTGTAGTGAGGAGGAGAGAATAAACAGAGATTTTGCAGGGCAGCTAAAAAGGCTGATGAGGACTCCATCTTTAGAAAGACATCTTGTCCCTTCTGCTGTGTTCAGACTCTTGGATTAGACTCCCAAAACAACACACATCATCTGAAGGTTGCTGAAGAATCCAGTGGCCCCCGTAAGGCAGCTATGGATTGATTTTTGTTTGTAGGTGGGAGAAGTTTTGCAAACTTGAAATGCAAAGTGGAACAGGGTCTGGAAGAGTGAATAAACTAACTGAGGCAGTCACCAAAGTCAAACAGAAACGAGAGAAACTAATAAGGTCAGAGAGAGCAGCATTTGTGAGTTGTAGAGCAAATGGGAGCGGAAAATGTGGTGCAGAAATATTTGGAAATGTATGTATTTGCAAGCTATTGAGAGAATTATTTGAAATCCTTGCTTGCTTTTCTCTGTTTTTTTTTTTTTTCCCCCTACTATTTGGAACTATCTGAAAACATGAAATGGTCGTGTGATCTATCCAAGGAGAGATTTTTATAACTTCTTTCTTCTTAATATTTCTCTATGTTTTAATCAGCTGTGGAATGAGGCGCATCTGCTACTGTGGGCAAGTCCATAGAAATGGGTAACTAAAGAATCTGAGATACAATAAAAAAGGAAAAGAAAACCAAATTTAAAAAATGGAGTAGACAATATATTTGGAAACTTTGCTTCTGAGTATATGAAAAAAAATCATACATCTGATTAATAGTACATGATTGTGTTGCAGGACTTGGTTTTCATAGAAACATGGAAATTCCTGATTTAACAAGTCTAATCCTATGTTACTGTAAGAAACAGCTTTGCTTATATTCTTTTCATTCTTCACATGACATGGCAGCTATGCAAGAAACTATCCTTTGGGGTCAATGTGGCTGGACTTATCCACACGGTAACTGCAGAAAGAGAGGAGAAACAGTAGTCAATACAACGTTTTCTGCTGATCAGCTCCTTTGGA
The DNA here is from genome assembly GCA_032353885.1 of Nothura maculosa. Taxonomy (NCBI): domain Eukaryota; kingdom Metazoa; phylum Chordata; class Aves; order Tinamiformes; family Tinamidae; genus Nothura; species Nothura maculosa. The sequence goes on along the minus strand of JAUBOD010000249.1, from coordinate 537,071 downwards.
TGACACAAAGGCTTGCAAAGTGTCCAGGAGCTGCTCATGGAGAAGGATTTGGGAGGATAGGAAATAGGCTTTATCCTGTAAAATCAAGGTCCTGACTGTGCCTACAGGCATGGGTAGACCCTCTGTATACTTGCTCAGCTCTTGAGTGTGAACAGGAGCTCAAGAAGGACCCTTCAAGAAGCAATGCAGCTGTAACCCCAAGAGGTTGATTTTAATTTGAGCCACTAGTAGTAAAATCAAGATGATTCTTAAATTAAGTGACTGGCATATACCTTTAGCATTGTTAATAGAGTTTTAGTATCTTATTTTTGGTGGTGATATTTTATAAGAAAGTAGAAAACAAAGAAATATTTTTTAACATTACACAGTGTTCTACACCAACATCCTAATTTCTTCTGATGAAAGAGGTCAAGAGTATATACTGTCATTTTCAGACATGAAAGCTAAGGCACAGAAAGGTGAAATATCTTGTCCTAGTTTGTGAAGAATCTGAATGATCCCTAGTGATGACTGAAAGGAATCCAGCCTATTCTTGGCTAATGAGGCCAAAATATAACATGTTCTGAATGTGCCTGAGACAAGCCCGGACAGACTCTGTCAAAGTGAAAATTTTACTACATATTATAACATGATCCTTACTGTGCATGTGTTTTGCCATTTTGTGGCAAAAGAAAGGCAAGAAAAATGTTGTGTAGGGAAATGAGTTTGAATAGGACTGTGCATTTTTTTCAGCAATTTATGTTTTGGATATATTAGAAAAAAAATCCTTCAATTTATCATCAGGCTGATCTAGCTGTTCAATCTTAATGTTATGCACCAGTCCAGAACAATTTATTGTAAGTTTGTTTAATTAATGTGGATTATTTATTTTTTAAAGTATTTTAGTGTTCTCCATATTCAAATTTCAGTAGAACTAGAAGAGAATTCTATTAAACTGTGACTTTGCTAATGTAATTTGATGGCTCAACATCTTAGTGCGCCTAGTTTTCACTATTTGTTCTGCTTTAAGATTTGACATGATCAGTCAGATCGGAGAATTATAACTATGCAATGTAGAAATAGACTTCAGGATTTCTAGTCCCCATAGAAAGAGCTGGTAGGTTTGTAGGTAAGAACAAGAACAAAAGGTTGACCCACTTTTTTCTGTTAAGTCTCAACTTCTGATTGATCTATTTTTATTTCTTTCTGTTTGTCTGCCCATCCAGTCTGTTGCTAATAATCTTGACCTTATTTTGCATTGATTGATCACTTAAAGTAATTTGTAATCTGAATGCTGATAATTTAATAATGGCAGCCAATTAGGAGATAAATCAATAAACCATTGTGACATCACTGAGAGAAACACTAAAGTACTACTGTCTCATACTTTCCAGCATTTTATATTAATATTTTCAGGGATCAAGTTGACCAAAGATACTATTAGATTTTGAAACATAATTTGTATTATGATTTTATCTTCTAACCATCATTTTTTTTGCCAGTTTCTGGTAATAGAAACCAGCAAAGGCTGTTATTTGTTCAACCTCAGCAGGAACTGCTCTATGTAATCAAAACCTGGTACAGAAAAGGATGTGTTTCATTTCTAACTCCCACCAGAGTACTTTTAATCATGTCTGTAATCCTTGTTTTCCAGCTGTTCTGCTCTTTGGGTCTGTTTCACTAATAAAGAAGACAGTCTGGTAACTTATCCAGCCATCCTGCAACTGAGATCAATGTAATTCAGGGAGAAATAGCCATTTTGCTGACAAGTTGAAAAGTTTCCCCTATAGAGAAACTGGAAAACAGCAGCTGTTTAGAAGAAGCTTCGATTATTGGAAACATCAGTAAGGGCAAGTTGATCGGAAGAGAGCAGAGGAGATGACTTATGGTAACTGTACATATTCACGTTTACTACATGTCATATTTATGGATATCAGACAGTTGTTTCCTGCACTTCATATATCTGGGTATCTCACAGGTACATGTAAATACTGGATTCATTAAAAATCTAAATGGAGCTGGGTTTTTAGGTGAATAATAGTCCTGTGTTTTCAGAAAGCCCATTTGCTTTTATAGGCTTTTGGATCTTAAATGGCAACTATTAGTTTTTGCAGCACATTTTGGCAAGTCTCTAGTACTTCAGCAAAAGCAGCTCAAATGCCCAGAAACTTTGGGAACATTTCTGAGAATCTTCTCCAAACCTTGGTGTATGTCATAGGGGAAAGCATGGCTGCAGTTACTTGCGAAGAGTTCTCTCTTCCTATTGAATACTTTTATTGAAAAGATTTTTTTTTTATCTATCTATCTCCTCAGCATAATAATGAGTAGGTAAATATCCACCAACATATGAAAATGCAAGAAGCATCTGAATCTCTTACTTTTTTCTTAGTCTTTTACTTACTTTGTTTTTTTTCTTGGTTTTATTTCTCTTTTAGTTCTTGATGAAAAGTTTCTTTGGCCTGCCCATTACGTATATTAGATGAATTAAAACTTTTGTGGCATCCTGCAGGTCTGAGTACAATTTGTCATTCCTACCTCCTGAGGGTGACAGACTCATTCTGCTAGGCCAGGAAAGCCTGGACCATTTATAAATGCTAATAGCATGCAGTGGCATAGCTGTAAGCCTCATTTACTCATCTGTAAACCCTATCAGTTGTTGCTCTTTTGTTTTGGAGTTTATTTTGCTTTGTTTTCTCACTGGCTTGTTAAATCAGTCCTAGCAACAAGACTTAGATTATTATGGTTTTAGACTTAAGCTTCAGTGAAGGTGCTAAATACCATCCATGTGCCGTTGAACAGCCAATCTAATCCTTTGCCTAAATTCTTAGTAATTCTTTGTAATCCCTTCCTAAAATTTTACTTTTCCAGTTGGGTGGACAAGGCAGTGGCACTGGCCTTACCTTCTCCAAGTTCTGATTTTGGGTTGTTAGCTCTGTTCTGCACATGTTCCTTCTCCATGCCAGGACACATTAGCTCCACTGGCAGCTAAATTCATCCAGATGTTTGCCACATGGGTAGTTCTTAATCAGTCTGCACAGCCAAGACACATGAGGGGAAGGATACCACATGCCAAATAACCTCTTGCTGGAATCCCACTTGCCAGTTACCTTAATTTCATAATAAGCTGGTCATATTGAGCAGCCAGGCCAGGTATATCGCACATGAGAGCTCATAGCAGTTCCCGTGTGTCACAAGCACCATTGACCTCCATTGTTTTACCCAGGATCTTGTCTGGATTTCATTTGAGTTGTGGATGGGAGGAACACAATGTGAGAGAGGTTCAGTAGTAGCCTAGCACTGTGAGCCAAAATAATCTATGCCTTCCCAAAACAGAAAACTAATAAACTATCAAAAAATGAAACCAAACAAAAAAGCAACACTGTGCAAGTAAAGCAACATTTTAATAGGCATCTGTAGTCAAAAAGCAATTAGGGCATTGGACTGCATGAGGAGAGTGAAAGAAAGGTACCACAGAAATATTGCAATGCACAAACAGATGTCTTCATTTTAGATTTTAGATACTCTTTTTTTCTCTTGTAATCTCTTGTAAAAACAACAAAACAATTTCTGTCAAGAGACAGTAAAAAGTTCATGGTAGTTGGGAAACAGTGAAACATCTCCACAAAAGTGTGAGGTAACTGCAGGAATTGGTTTGGCAATAAAAAGCTAAGTGAACATGCCATTAAGAATAGTGCCATGGTCCACCCATTCTCTTCCTCTCAAGGACAATTACAAGAAGAGAGGTTTTATAAAATAGATATTTTCTGGTTTCCTCCTGCCAGTCTGTGCAGATTAAAAGTGTCCAACTGCAGAGTATATGGGAAAACTGTCAGAACTTCAACAGTGTTGACATTCCTGTGCAAGAACAACATATGCAATTGTACTGACTCTGATCAAAGATCTTCTCACCTTTGGGTTAGCCACAATGAGAAAATCAATGCAGCTCAAGCTGAGCCCTCTGCTTGCAGTGCCATAATCTCCAGAGTTTTGTTCTGACTCTGAAAGCTAGGTCAATGGAACAGACTTCCTGGATTCATGCAGGGTTCGTCTGGTTCCCTTCCTCCCAAATTAGTTATTATGGTTAATCTTTTAGTTTCTTTTTCTCATGTAGCTTCTTTTTACATTATTTCTAGATCTTACAATGACATTTTTTGGAAGAGTGAAATAAAGTATCTAGAGACTCCATTAATGGAGTCCATTCATTAATGATAAAAAGCACTTAACTGTGATGCTTGCAACACTCAAATTTTCCAATAATATTCATTATTTCTTACATAATTCCTTTTCTCAATATGTTTTTTGGTCTTTGTTTTTTTGTTTATTATTTATTTATATAGGTATTATATCCTTTGGTTTCATTTCATTTGTTTTTTTACTGTAGCTCTTGTCCATTTTGAATTTTAATTTTCTCTACATTAACCTTTTTTTTTTAAAAAAAGCTCTCATTTAACTATCAGCTCTTCAGAGCTTTAGAGACCAAATTGCCTTGGAAACTGGAGGTTTATATAAGGATAATGGATTTCTCTTATTTGACAACTAAGCAATCTAATTATATAGTGACAGATATAGTATGGATTACTTCTAAAATTATGGTTGGTTCAAATTTCATTTTACCAGAAAAGATCCATAATGAAATATAAAATTATCTGATGATTGTTGTATTGTAGGTTTTGTATTTGCAATTCATTATTCCATAGATTCAGGTAACAAAATTGAAAGACTTGCAAGAATTTGTTTAAAAATAATAGAAAACTGTATGAAAAATAATTTTTGCATGGGACATGTTTAAACTGGATTATATAATATTATGTATATTTTTTTTCTCAAAGAAAAAGCTCCTGGCTGTTTTACCAGAGTTATTCTAATTTAGAGAGAATATAACCACTTTTCAAAGGGTGCAGCTTTTGCCCAAGTTTCCCAGGGGTTTTGCATTTTAAAGCTTTCCAGGACACCGTCCTGATTGTAAAGTTTGTTGGCTCTGCCTGAGTTCACTTCCTTCAAATTAGAATTCCTGAAAAAACAGCACTTGTATAGTGATAATTATTCTGTATTTCTGTGCTCTTAAAATGAATTTTACCACTGGGGATGTAGATTAGGTATGGGAAGTTGAAGTTGGTTCTTCATTAATGTAGAGTAAAAACTACAATTTCTATTTTGGAAATGCTTTTCTTGTTGCTGTGTTATTGGCCTCTCTCGATTTGAGTGTTTTAATGTGCATGTGTTATTTTCTTTATGTTTCTGTTACAACATGATGCTGGTAATGCTGTGAATTACGAATAAGAGTTGAGTAGTTTGTGCAAGGGAAAATATCTGAAAAGCATCACTTTAATTGCACGCTACTGGGCTCCTTTCCAGTATCAGTTCTATCTAGTTCTTTCTCATCAATATTCACCAAATATTCACCAAGAGATCTTCTCTTAGCTCTGAAATCTGACCTCAGAATCCATCAGCCTTACAACCTTGGAAATGCTATCGGGTGAGGAATTTTTCTCTTTAGAATCACAAAACATGTCTTGTTAATGTTGGCTTCCAAATAGTAAGAGTTGTTGTAATGAAGAGTAGAACATCATACATTTTTTACATTTTTTCATAGGTCAGTTGAAGGAATTTTACTTGAACTTTCTCAAGGACGTCACCTTCAAGCAGAAACAAGCATTGAAAATTTCAGGATAGAAAGAAAGGAAAAAAAACTCATTTGTAAAATATTGAGCAGAGATTTGCAACTTTTTATAAAAAGGAGATGCTTAAAACTGGAAATCCTACCAGGAGAGCTATCTATAAAAATTCACCTTCACTGCAAGGCCTCATTTAAATGTAATGCCTCAAGAAAGGGCATCCCATGCAGCCTTGTTAAGTTCTTTGCAGGTTGTGAGTGACCTCTGGTGACCCTCTGGGAAGCCCTGGATCAGAGCATATGGAAACAAAAGTAATGGATATTATTTCGTGCTGCTATACTGCCTGTCATGTTCGATTCAGTTGAAGTCATGGCAATAGTGTAGAAAAAAAGGCTCCTAGCAAATTCCTTTGCTAATATGCTCTTCTAGGTAAAGAATCACTATGGCATATGATGCGGAGGAGCTGAGGTGTCAGGTGAGATGGATCTGGGAGTCTTGGCTGACAGCAAGTTAACAAGTGGCCAAGAAGGCCAGTGGGCTCCTGGCTGCATCAGGAGACCGTTGCTAGCAGGGCAGGGAGGGAATCCTGATCCTACCCCTCTGCTCAGTTCTGGGGAGGCCAAACCTGGAGCCACTGGGGGCAGCTCTGGGCTCCCCAGGACAAGAGGGACGTGGAGCTTGTAAAGAGGGTCCAGCGGGGGGCAACAAAGATGATGAAGACACTGGAGCGTCTCTCATATGTAGAAAGACTGAACAAGCTGGCCCTGTTTAGCCTGGAAAAGATTGAGAGGAGATATGATTAGCATATATAAGTATCTGAAGGGTGAATATAGGCAGGAAGGAGCCAAACTTCTTGGTGGTGGCTAGTGATAGGATAAGGGGTGATAGGACAAGGAGTAATGGTACAAGCTGAAACATATGAAGCTCCATCTCCATGTGAGGAAGAACTTCTTTACTGTGATGGTGCCAGAGCCCAGGCACAGGCTGCCCAAGGAGGTTGTGGAGTCTCCTCTGGAGATCTTCCAAACCTGCCTGGATGCCGCCCTGCACCGTGCCATGTGCTCTGGGTGTCTCTGCTTGTGCAGGGAGGGTTGGACTAGATGATGTCTAGAGTTCCCTTTCAACCTCAACCATTCTGTGATTCTGTAAACCCAATGTGGGCTTTCTGTATGCCAATGTGGGCTTTCTGTATGCCAATGTCTCATGGAAATGAGACATTCCATGATTCCTGACTGCGGAGGAAACTTCTGTATTTCCAATATTTAGGTTATGCCTTTTTTTTTTTTAATGTGTTTATTGGTTGGAGATTTCCTATATAGAAACAATGAAAAAATGCACTGTATGAGCCCTAAAGGTAGTGTGCCAAAACCAGAGGCCTGAGCTTAACTGCAGCTTTCTGTCCATCTTACTTGCCTGACCCTTGCAAGCATGTTATTAGCAGATGGGCAATTTATCTGAAAAATTTCAGTAATTAAATAAACTGGGCACAGATGCTGCAAGCATTTTTTCATGATTTATATCTAATATTTGGTGGGTGGATAATTCCTTGAGAGGCCAATATCAAGAGATCAGGATATGCGGTGCCTGTACTGACACATGAACCTTGAATTCTATGTGGAAAAAAATGGCATAATAAAGATTAACAGAGAAATGCAGTGATATTATTAAAAACTCAGTAGGCTTTCTCACTTTCACTTAGGTCAGACTGATCCTAAGGAGAGCTCCTTTTACAGTGTTGCATTTCAGTTCTAGAAACTACAGTCTTAAGAAGGGAGTTTAAATTAGATGACAAAAACGTTATATTAAGTAAGTTTAAAAGGCTAATTAAAAAAAAAAAGTGAACTAGACTCACTTTGTATTTTGACTTACCCAGTTGATCTTAGGCATCATGATCATCATCTGCACTGCTTTGGTAGAGAAGCTTATTTGGGTAAATGCACTGAATGTGAATGTCTCTGAGCTTTTGAGTTTGAAGGTCATTAGCATTGCCTTTTATTTTATCCTCTTAACATTTATGCACTCAGAAAGTGAATACTTTCTTAGCCTAGCAAGCGAGTTTGTATTTTTCTTTTTACACTCTCAGTTGCAGACAATAACCCCCTAATGAGAGTTAAGGGTGTGAGATTTCTTTCTTTTTTTTCCTTAGTTGATTCATTCTGAGGAAAGAGATTTTGGTGGGATGGAAAACTGTTGTTTCTTTCTTGAAATATTGCTGGAACTCTTAAAAGGCAAATAAGTGTTAAAGACTGTCCCATGCCCCGAGCAGTAGTTTATGCCCTAAATAAGTGAAATGCTACCACACACAAATGAAGATCGCAGTGCAGTATTAACTAAAAACTTTATGATAACTATGTGCTTTTAGCTTGAAAAGCTATACGCTGTGATGAATAAGCTCATATAAAATAACGTTTAAAGGAAGTTAATGCACCAGAAAATGAAGTAGGACCTAATTCAGCTTGGTGGTATAAGAACTAACATGCTACATTCAGTGTGAAATATGGGCTATCTTGGGAACACAGCTGGATACTCTTTGGACCAGGGTCTTGAACCAGAGCCAGAGAGATTAAGCTAGCCTAACTAATAGTAATGACTCTTTTCTTGCAGAAATAGTCAATGGAATTACTTTATGCTCTCCTTGTAATAAGAGGTGTCTGTCTGTCTCTAAGGCCCTTGGCTGGATATGAACTTTAAGGGGGAAAAGGAGAATTGAGTGATTTGGAGGCCAGCCCCACTCTGCTAGAGTCTCTTTGTAAGTCTCAGCAGATCAAGCATCTCAGGCAGTTGCTATGAAACATAGGCAGTAATTACCAGGCCTCGGTCTCACATTTGCAAAATGCAATTAAAAAACATCTCTTTTACTGGAGTATACTCGAATGTATTGAGAAACGCATTGCAGATCAGACGATCAAGGAAGAAATATCAGATGCACAAAGATTTAAAAATCCATTCTCAGTTATACCACTGACAAAGCAGCATAGGACTAGAGTTTTCATAAACTTTCCAATTATCTTAGGAAGATTACTGAAAAATTCCCCTCTAGAGTTCCTTATGTGGTGACATCAGTAACAAAATAAAAGTAAAGTTTCATTTTTCCCTGAAGTTCCTGTAAGTTAAAGTTATAGCTGTACCTCTCCATATATGATGAGCAGGGAATACAGCATGTTCTCAGCTTCCTTAGCTTTTATGGAGACAATGATTCACCCTTTGAGCCACTGGGGGTTCTGTGATAATAGGAGATAAATCTGAAATTCTATGAAACAATGAGCAGTTTTTAAAATAGAGATTTTTTTTCCCTAAGGCATTTTGTTCCCAGCAAGTGCAGATTTAGATGTTTGGGTTGGGGGCTGGTATCTGCATACCGTTTATTTTAGAGAGGCATCTTATAGCAGCTACTTTCTTGTAAATACTCAAAAATAAATGACAGGTGAGAATATGCCTGAATTTCAGCAGTTTTTCTGCATATCCACACTTTGCAAAGTGAGCCCTCTCCATTTACGAGAGAAAAACTCTGACTTTTTGCTTGTTTTCCCCGTAAGTGGTGAATTCACATGAGAGCATTTCATGCTTCATGGCAGAAGCAGCCTCGTTGTGAAGGATGGAGAGACTTGATCCTTACGTGCATGTGAAAATGAGTCATTTCCTCTCTCGCCACTCCTGACTTTTTCTTTCTTCTAGTCCAGAAGTGTTATCTATCATGGAGCCAAATGCATACAAGTATGTAGGTATCTGAAACCAGAAGTGGTTGTATTTTCAAAATGTGAAAGTAATAAGACAAATCCTCTAAAGCTTTTGACTCTAATTTCCCGCTGTTTTCTGCCAATGCCTCTTTTATGAGAGTTTCTTTGGGTGCTTTTGTGAATGATTGCACTTTTAAATATCTAATGGTGGCCTTCCTGGCTTTAGGCTGTCTTGGCTGCTGTTGTAGTTGTGCAGTGTGAGAATATGGCACGTGTATTAATAATCAACACGCAGCTCCATAGACTTCTCATTTATAATCATTAAGTACTCAAGCTAGAGTACATTCATTTTTCTGCTCCCCCAGTTGCACGCTGGAGACTCTAGTCTGGCTTTATGTGATCTCTATTGGCAGCGTCAAGCTGCCACTTGCAAAATAGAACAGCTTGAACTTTTCACAGTTGCAAATCAGATTTCTCTATCGGATCAGTGATTTTTAAAGGGCAATATTTTCCTTTTTACCTAATTCTGTTACTCTCTGTGTACTGGATATAAACAATCCGAATAGCCTGGGTTTACCCTTAGATTTTCATCCAGGCAGAAAATAAACATCCAGGCACTGCTCTGTGACAATGGCTCTCTGGGGAAAAAGAGATATAGACACCTTTTTTTTTCTTTTTCTTTTTGTTCTCCCAGGTAATTTCTTCAGGTCATTTTTTTTATGATCATCAGCATAGCTCCCTGACACATACGTTCCTTTTCCCTAGGGCCAAGGGCACAATAACTCTTTGCAGGACTCCTCCTTGGTGACTTAGCCAGGCTGCTCTCTGGGTTAATTCACACAGCCTCCTCTCAAGCTCTCACTTAAGGAAGTGACATGACGGTGGCACAGCCCATTCCTGCTCTCTCCTATGGCTCTCTGTGGCGCACAGGCTGCTGGAAGAGCTGCGCAGTCTGGACACGCTGCCTGAAGAGCAGCTTGGCTGCAGGACACGGCCTTGCTGGCTGCATCTCCACGCTGTCTCCCAAGGCGATTGCCATGGAGAGCCCGTCGCCCGTCAACACCCGCTCTGTTCGCTTCTGTTTCACTGGGCAGGGAAAATCCTTGTTTCAAGACAAATGCAGAGGCTTTCAAACAGAGAAGGAAAATGAACAAGTGTGGTCCGCTCGTGCGGCCTGAGTCATGGATCATCAGCCAGGAGGGTGTGTGCGAGTCATCACGTCACGCAGAAGAGCAGGCCGCACTGCCCTGTGTACCCACCAGCCCCAGCAGCCCGGGCATCCTCATGCTACCAGATGGCCCATGAGCAGTTCCCTGGTACCCTTCTCTCTTCACTTCCCTTTGTAGATGATGCATTTTCACCTTTTGCCTAGTTGCCAGTTAGCAATTCAGCAAATATCGTTGAATTTTCTGCTCTTTATCAGCAGCCTTCTCCCTCGTGGCTAATTTCTATTTCATGGTAATATACAGATGGTGGGTTTTAGGTGGAAGAGCTAATTAGAAATTTTGAGTTAAGTCTCAGAAGAGTAAGCTGTGTGGTTGGATTAAAAAAAAAATAAAAAAAGAGCTTTTTGTTTCCTGAATATAAATCTGACAATATTTAAACATGCATAGCATCTTAGATCAGAGTGTTGGAAGAGGCTGCTTCCTGTAAATAGGACTGTTATGCCTGTGATGCAGAGTTACTTCTAACACACTCTCATCTTGCTGGTGTAATAATCCTGACAAAATGATCTCTATTGTTTTCTGCAGTTGTAATTATGTCTGAGAGAAGACAAATTAGAAAGGTTCTGTGATCCACAAAATAAACTAAACTTTAAGTGTGGGAGGAGACTGGATGTAACACCAACAGAGGGCAGTGAGTAGGACAAGAGCCTGTTTTTCAGCGGATTCTAAATAATTTGTAGGAATTATAAGTGGTCAGGTGGGTTTATTTGTTTTTATTGCCAAATATTTCAAATTATTCAGTAAAAAAGAAGTTGGGCTGATAACTGGGAGAGCCTGTTGCTGAGGGGTCTCAGGTGCCCGTAATGCTGCGTCATCACTGCCAGGACGTTATTGCATCATGAGAGATGAAGCTGATCAAGGGAGCTGGGGATCCAAGGTGTCCAAAAAAACACGCTTGTGAGGCTCCTGGCATTATTTCACCAAGCACTGCAGGTTTTGACAGTGTCTTCATATTTACCTAGAATGAAAAGGTAGATTAACCTCGGAGGCATTAAAGGAAAGCTTCCTTGGAACCGTGGGACAAGCCCTGATAGACATGAATGCTCTGCTGCAAACTCACAGGAGTTTTTCTTGCTCTTCTTTTACAGAGAATGTGCACAAGGGGCTGGTTTGTGGTTTGAAAACTGCCTGATTCTGGCAGGCAAGAATATCCTCCAGTATCTCAGCAATGTGTCTCCAAGAAACCTTGTAATAGCTGTAAACAGCAGGTAGCTTGCTTACTCTTAATCAATTATTTCTATTGTGTAATTATGGAGAGGCATGGTCAGGGATCAGGTGTCCAATCAGCTGACCATCCACACATATATAACAAAAAAAAAACTGCTTTAAATAACTTCTAGTTGAATAGGGCATAAAAAATAGAGCAAATAAACTTGAATACAAGGTAACAGCATGATATTTGCAGTCAAAGAACATAGTTGTATAGCTAATGTGCATTTCTGTGCCTTGATGCAAAAAAAAATGGAAAAAATGCTTCAAGATCCCCCTTCCCCTCCTCAAAAAATGCTTCTATTCAAACAGAATTAAAAAAAAAACTACTTTCTTCTGTTTGGGCTGGGCTTTATCTCTAATAATTAGAAATAATTTAATTTTTCAATTGAAAGAGTTTCAAAATTAATAGTTGAAATGTTCTATTTACAATATATTAATATCAAATGATTGTGAATTATCCCATGGGACCTCTTTTGGCTGTTATTACTTAATGGTATTTTTTGTCAAATATTTCGTAGGCAGCATGGTATAAAATATTAAACACTTTACTAAACTCTTCTTTCTCTTCTATATCTACGTACTTATTGCAGGAAAAATATCAAGCAACAGCAATATGAGCCAGCCAAGGCTTTGCCTTTCGTCTTTCCTATACATACACATGCCACGTTGTGTTATGTCCTACATTTCAGGGATCTCTCTGGTGTGGTGATGAATTAGAAAACAATATATCTGTACTGTTAGAATAAAAAGGGAAATCGATATAAAACAATAAGGGCTTTTGTGAAAATTTAATTTGTAAGATTTATGCTTTAATTACAGTTAAAGTAGATGAGAAGGGGGTAGGAGTGGGATTGGGATTGCAGGCTTCTGCTATCTAAAGCCTACAGAGTAAATTTTGAGCTACAGTAGGAAGGAAAATAAAAATGCAGCCAGCTGTAAAATATCATTCATGTAAATCTCTTTATAGTTACCCTTACTATTTTTTCTGGGACTTGATTCTGCAAAGATTTTTATCTAGATTTAGAGTTATACTTAGCTTGTTGCCCTAAGTTGCTATCATGATTTCAGTGGTTTGGGTATATCTGAATAACCTCGGGTATTAGTCATTCCGGGATTGAAGCCTATGTTTGTCTAGCGGGATATTTCTCTCCAAAGGCTTTGAATAAGAACACAGAAGGCAGTGTAACAAGCTCTGCAGAGCATTTGTACTTTATTTTTATTGCATATGAAATTTAATTTCAAAGGACTGATATTGCAGGCTAAGGTAATTTTATGTCTGTCTTCTTATAGGAACAAGGAAGACCTGGGCAGGTAAATACTGTGGTTTCTGGCAAGACAATGTATACTGTCTAGTCAACTGGAAAACACAGTTTCTCTTCCATGTAAGTTCTTATGACCAATTTCTTACTCAAAAAAACCCACCCTAAAAAAACCCCAAATTTTCTTCTTGAAATGCTTATTATCATTAATAACATATATCATATGCTCCTAGCTCTCTCCTTGTCATTTATTGGAAGGGTAATAAAGCAGCTCTTAATATATCATCTACTATATTACATTTGTATTAGGAAACGCCTTATCAAGGAAATACACATAGCAGTTCACGCAGAAGATGGTAAGATCTGTGAGGAGCTATGATCCTTGTAGGAGGATTTCACACTGCAGATTTAACCCTGCTCTCATATAAGTTCCAGATGGGTGCAGATAAAGCTGGGTCATTTGCAAGAATGTGCACAGCACCCAGGCGCTGGGGAGGCAATGGAGCCCAGGAAGATTAGGACCAAGTTCCTGACCTGGATTGAAAATCTTTAGGAAGCCAGTGGTAAAATCATAGTGCATCTTTTAAATTACATGATTCTGCCTTCCTGTCCTTTCATGTAAGAGTGTCATTCTTCATTTCACTCAGTGTCATGGGATCCTGGGATCTTACCTAAGTCTGTATTAGGCCACACAGAGAACGTAGTCTGGTATCAAACCTTTACTTGGTTTCTCTGTGGGCTTATGACGTATGACATTGGGCTGGAGCTGTCCAGAGCCAAAGCAGTCAGTTAGGTTTATTCCTTGTTTGTGGGTGTAATGCATGTTTGAGTGAATGGAGGATGATAGAAGGAGTTATTCTGTATCATATCTGGTCACAGGTCATAGGATTGATCAGCTTTCTTGGAACAAAGAAAGCTTGTGATTGGGAGCTCTTTCATTAGTTTCTAAAATACAACATTTTTTTGTTGTTTAGAATAATATTTCTTGAACTTCTACAACCATGACATATTTCTTAGCTCTTGTTTCATCCAAGTCCCTTTAGAGTCTAGTCCCTGGCCATATAGTCGTTTATTCCAGAAAGGCTATTATCAAGTGATACTCAGTTAAATCCAATATAAATAAGTTCAGACTACGGCTGTAGACCAAGAATTCCTATTTAGCACATTTTTAAGATAAAATGCTACTAAATGTCACTAAAATGTTAGACTAAAATTTCACCTGTTCTTCCATTATCATCACCATTTTGTATCAGGTTGTGTTGACGTTCTTATCTCAGTAATAACACAGATGCCGCTGTGATATTTCTATGAGAAAAGAGAAAAAAAAACCTTAAGTCAAAAGCAAGATGGACAAAAACATGTTCACTGCATAAATTTGGGTAAAAAAATAACCATTAAATAAGAATTTTTAAACATATGTTTATATTTGATTGGAGGAAAGTGACCTTTACTGCATGGGCATGTGTTTTTCCTAATCTGCAAGGAACCAGAACAGTGACTGGTGCTAGAAGGAAGATCTCGCATGTCAGTGCATTTACATATATTTTTTTTTCTTATTTGTTGTTTGTTTTTCCTTCTGGTTTGCAACCCACAGTTCATTTCAGTTCATCTTTCTGTATTCTGTCAGATGAGACACAGTTTGAGGTACTTACTCATTCTCCGGTAATCTGCTGTTTCAGTACATTAGAGACATTTTTTGGAAAAACAAAATGAGAATATTAAGAAATAAAATGGTTACAGATAGTTTAGGGAGGTAAATGAGAATACAAGAGGAAATAATTTCGCTTATTTCTTCAGTAGTTTATTCATATGTTTTGTAATGAAATGAATTGTTTAACATTATACTGCCTTATGTTTCTTCTAAAATAATGTAGGTATTGTTATGAATTAAAGTTAATATATTTCAGGGCATATTAAAATCCATTTATGTGCACATTTCGTGTCAATATGTGCATATATTTACCAAAAAAAAAGAATATGAGCATTTTTTATCAAGAAGATTAGATCAATATGCAATATGCACTAGAAGAGTTCCCTTGCTGAAGCAGATTAAAAATCCTTCTACAGGAAAACAAATTTAGACACACAAATCTTTCAGTTCCCTGCCTCAGCACTTTGTCCAGCTTATTCTTGAAATATGAATAGCTGGACAAATGACATGAACAATATCTTTGAGGTGAGAGCTGGAATTCATCATAATCAGTCACAGGTGACTCTTGTGCTCCCATCTGTCTATACTCATGTGTAGTTTTCATCTGTATCCTGGCATCATAACCTATTTTGGGGCATGAAGAAGATTTGTAATCTGGGGCTAGAGCTGCTGGTATGATGGGCACTGCACTGTACACAGTGAAATATTTTGCCATTTTGCAAGGCAGAGACGTGCACTTCCTCAGTTACCTGACACTTCCCCATCATGGGGAGTCAGTTCCCCACATCCATGGAGGCAGAGACATTTCTGGGGAAGACTTCTTTGCTAATGCAATGATTAGAATGCAGACCAAGATGAGTCAATATTACTTATTACTCCACCTAAAGGAGAGACAAAATGATAGGCCCAGCTGTATGGGTCTCAAAACTTAAGGTAATAACTTAGGGAGTAATGACACATCCTCTCTCAAGCTATACATATGCACAAGGTGTGTAAATTAAGAAAGCTTCTGGTGGGCTGCATAATTTGCAAAGTGTTAGAATTCCTTCTAAACCAGGCGAATGTGACTGAATTTCAATAAGATTAAATATAAAGATATTAAAAGAAAGGAAAAAAAACAGACATGACCAACTCATCAAAGTATTTACTCTGAAATAAGCCTAGAGGCACATATGGACATAAGCTCTCATGAGATATTAATGCATTCTTTTCCTTCGATATTTCAGCATAATTGGTTGCACATTTTTCGGGCTGTGCAGTCCAGCATTTTGCTCCATGGGGGTCATGCTCAGAGATTCTAAACGCTTAAGAAAAAGCAACAGGCAACATCCTCAAATGATCGAACTCACCATGAATAATCACTATAAGATAGCAGCTAAATCACATTTAATCTCCACAGAATATTGCTATTAAAATGAGCGAAGGGAAATGCCCTTCCTGCAGTACTGAGGCAGCCAAAACAATTTTCAGCCCTGTTCATCAGTGACCCTGAAACCAGGGAGCCCAGTGCAATCAAAACTGGGAATGCATGATTAAAAAGAGGCGACACAGTCAGTATAGTGTGATGACAGTGAGCACAGAGAGCACCGGCAGGGACAGACACAGACACTTGTTGCTTGATTCATAGAATCATAGAATCATAGAATGTGTAAGGATGGAAGGAACCTTAGAGGTCATCTAGTCCAAACCCCTTGCACACGCAGGGTCACCTAGAGCACACAGCACAGGGCTGCATCCAGGCAGGTTTTAAAGATCTCCAAAGAAGGACACTCCACAACCTCTCTGGGCAGCCTGTTCCAGTGCTCTGTCACCCTCACAGTGAGGAAATGCTTCCTGAAGTTCCTG
>JAUBOD010000249.1:490351-502242 GCA_032353885.1 Nothura maculosa | reverse complement strand
ACCCCTTGTCCTATCACTGGCCACCACCGAAAAAAAGCTTGGCCCCCTCTTCCTTACAATCCCCCTTCATGTATTTATACATGTTAATATGATTAATAAGAGCAGGAATGTTCCCATCCGATAAGGTGCAGGGCAAGCAGCTTGGCCCTTTCAAGGGAAGTCTCATACTGAAAACCTTCATTTCTGCAACCTTCCCTCTCCTCTGAGTGTAAAACTCCCTTTGCAGACAGGGCACTCAGAGCCCTGAACCCTCAGCCTGAGAGGCCTCGGGATCTCAGCCCCTCTCCCCACTTTTGTTCAGTTTTTGCTAAGTGTATAACAGTGTTCCACAGCAGAAATTCAGATTCTCCTTTCACCAGAACTGCTTTCCTTGATCTTGGTCAAAACTGAAGCAATCTGAAGCTAATTATTTCCTGTGTCAAAGACAATAGAGTTGTTATTGGAATGTGCCCTGTAATCCCATCAGAATGCTATAGGATCACAACATTAAATGAGCTTCCGATTAATTTAATACAACTCTCCTTATCGACAATAAATTCAAGAAACTGTCTGGTTCTTTTTTCTTCCCCCTGCATCAGCATCAGTTGTTACAAATCAGCAAGAAGTTACTCATTGAGATTAATACAAAGTACTGTGATTGGAGAATATTTCACTCTGGGTGAAATTCATCTTTAGAGAATTAATATTGAAAACTAAATAGAAATATGATTAGTTCCACTTCTAAGATGTAATTTATTTGCATACTTTTTTGCACATGTATTTTTTTTCCTTTTTTTAATCAAGCATTCTAAAATTGGTAACATAAGGTTGGACCGCTTGTCATTTTTAATAGGATTGTTAATAGCATTTCTCCCTAATTGCTTTCAAATTACATTCTAGAGCATTAACATTAGTACTTGATCAAGGCAATGTGAAATACAACAACATCAATTAGTCTGTAGAAAGCAAGAGAAGGGTGGTTGCTTTTTGCAAATGTAGTAGCAGAATGAAAGGGCCCACTGCAAACCATCTAAGTAGTTTGAACCAGTTTATCACAGGTTCTTTGGTGCTAGGAGATGCTCTGAAAAAAATAATAAATCCAAGTGGACACCTTTCCACTCTTATTGGCTATATTCTCTGTGTATTTGCAAGGCAGAAAAATTAGATTGTTACAGAGACTGAAGAAAAGCTGGCCTAAATCCAGCTACAGTACGAAGAGTGTGCTAAGGAGTGAGCTTAAGACACACCAAGTGCTCCACAAAGCTCCCAGGGGATGGAGAATGATACGTGGCTGGGAGGAAAGGGCATGATAAGGAGCAGGGGAAGGCGGTAGCTCCAAAGGGGCTGCAAGAGGCTTGTCTGACTGCTTGGAAAGTTTGACAGTGAACACAGCCAGTGTTTGGGGTAGAACGCCTAAAAAACATAAACTGAGGCACCAGCACCTACCTTTTATTCTCAGAGCCTTCTGTGTGGTGGCTTTTAAGATGAAGTTCCTGCTTAGAAAGCTGTTGTGAAGACATTTTCATCTTGGACCAGTTCTCATGCCAGCTTTGACGTGGAGACCTACATAGGGTTAGTAAGCGCTTAAAAACTTCAGTCTGGCTACCTTAGGCTCCATTCATATCAACGTCGCATTGAGCTCGAGTCTCAGCAGCTGTTAGATTTGTTCCTTCCAAAAAAAAAGTCATTTTTTCCATCTGAAACAGTGTGTGCAGACCTTGCTTTGAAGCTTTTCTCTGGTAAGAAATCACTCTTATTGAAATCTCCCACTAGGCACCAACTTGCCTCATCAAATGTTCTTTATGAGCGTGCTTTATAATTTTCTCCCCTATGATTTAGAGTGGATAGCATAATTCAGAACAAAAATTAATAACAGCAGCCCCTGAACACAGCATAGTTGATCCACATTTTTGTTAATGGCCCTTGTGTCTGGCTCACCATTGTGCCCACAGCCTTTCAGGCAGTTATGTATGTGGTCTCTGTTGCTCGTACAGCTGGGAAATCTCATAACTGCTCAGAGTGGCAGGGCTGGAAGAACAAATCTGTCAGCCAGATTCACAGAGAATATCCACAGCAAAGCCAGGAACTGAACCTAAACCTCAGTCACAGATTTTAAATATATTCTATCTACAGTGTGGTACAAAGGACCACCGTTCAGCTTTGCTAATGTTGGAATAACACAAGAAAAACAGCTGCATTGTTTCCTAAGATGTAAATAATATGTTTGCGGGCAAGTTCACATTCTTATTACATGTAATTTCCATGAATGTGCAAACAAGTAGGCATGAATATTCATCCAAACAGAGCTTAGGAAGGCTCAGCCATGGCACTGTGCAGGCATTCATAGCTGCACAGGGTTGTGCTGGGCACACTTGTCCTGCAGCAGAGCGATGCTCCTGGACCACATGGGGATACTAAGCAGCTCTTCAGGTAACTATTAGCCATGTATTTCATCAGCTTAATCAAGACTGATTACATTGTGCAAGACATAATGTCATATCCATGAATTGCAGAGCCCATAAATGAAATCTATTAGCTGGGTTTTGGGGCTCTTTGGGTATTCCTCCCACCTGTAACAAGGGGAATCAGATGGGCTGTCTGCTTTTAGAGGGTTTGGCTCAGTTCTGTCACAGTCCTGTCAACCAGTCCTTAATGAAGAATGACATTTGGGTCAGAGAGGATGAGCTGGTGGTGCATTAATTGTTCATCCATATGGATTTTCATTGAATAAGTTCCATTTTAGTGTCGAGCTCTATTTGCCCCATCTATTTCGATTTTAAATGCTCTGTCCAGAAGATTGCAAGTACTGATGATATTTAATATGGCATTTTAAAGACAAAAGGCACCCATGCTAGGGAGAAGTGATGGCTTAAGAGAATGACACCCGAGTGACACCAATTAGTTACAGGTTATGAACTGCTGCTTTGTAAAGGACATGAGGGGAAAGCAGGGATACTTGTTAGTTTCTGGGTAACAGGTTCACAGATTATAAAGCTAGTTCGAAAGTCTGATCTAAGGGATAAATCAGAGGGTTTTGCTGCATTTATTTTTTTTTTTGAATTAAAGCATGTCTTCTAAGAAAAAAATAGTCTGATTTTATTTTTATATTGCCCTGCCCTGGAGCTCTTAAGAAATTCAGCAAATGCTGCCAGTAATATGAAATGTGAAAGATATGCTCTTTCTCTCTCTCATAGACAGACAGACAGACAGTCGAGAGAGGCAGGAAGTATCTCCAGTTCTCTCGCTCATATGAAAGTGGAGTTAATCCAGATGAGAATTTGCTTATTAAAGGTATGTGAGCTGGGAAGGACAAAGGACACATCCAAATGAGAAGAGCTGGATTTTACTCGGATCTGTTGGTTTCCAGCCTTGGAGGAAAGGCTGCATGTATTTGACACTGGGATGCATGCCCTTTTGAATCAGGCTGGAGAAGATCTCCACACTGTGCCATCTTTGTATGACTTAAATTCACTAGAACTCACTACAACAAACACTGGAGAAAGATCAGATTTTGACCCATAGACAAAACTGGCAGAAAGAGAACTACTAGGTTATATTTGTGTAATGCTCCAAACTCCAGAGTGTGTAGGCCACCATAATTCTGATGGTTGCTCAGGATCTGTTTGAACATAAGATATTTTAATAATTTTCACTTAGGTTCCTGCACAGTCTTAAATTTAAAGAGTAGGTCATTATCCTCAGAAACCTGTCAGAGGTAGCAAGAGGAGGAACTATTCCTTATTAGATTGAATGATACAGTAGGGAAAACAAGTGTCTGAAAGCTGTTCCTCATCTCCTGATGAGTGTGGTTGGAGATCTCGATGGTGGGTTTAGGTTATCAACCCTTCTGAAGATAAGCATACAAACTGACAGGGGACTCTTCTGTTCAAATTCATTTGGATATTTTATAGTTAGGAAATTACACTGAGGCTAATATAAAATGAATAACTTAAAAGGCAATGAGTTAACGCCATACGGAAGCACTAGACTCTTTGCTAGTTCCCAACAGTTGTGTTGGTTTTAGAAGGTCCTGCTGTGCTTCCAGAAAAGTAGCTTTAAATCAGGAAGTTCTGCATTAGGCTGTCCTAGGGTCCTATATTAGTCAAGATGGTTCTAAATACTAGAAGTTAATGTCAGGAATAAATAGAAATAACTATAAGAATGCATTTAATTTTGTGATGTGGAATTATTTCAATTATATTCAATTCTATTGAAATAATAATTTCAAAAATATAGTTTCAAAAACTATGATATGTTTGTTATACATACAGAAGTGCAGATTCCTGGGGGAAAAAAAAGCTGTAAAGGTCATTTCAGTGCTATCTTTAGCCTTGGTAATGCAAGTTCCAATGTAAGTGCAACTAAGTGCAAGGAAGCACCATCTATGTCCTTCTAATCATAAACTGTCATAAAAGTAGTGCCTGCTCAGCAGCTATTGGTTGTCAGTGATTGGGCCCTCTTTGAACATAAAATGCAGAGCAAATAGGATTGAAACACTGTAAGTACCCAAGGGGCAAACCTGACGTGTCCATTATCCATATGAAGATGTACACACATGACACCATGGCCCATATTACTTCTTTCAAGGTCTTTCCTGTTATCATAAATCTATATGTTTTAATACATAGGATAAAAGACAAAATCAAATTCTGGTTTCTGACCTTGAGTTTTAAATGTTTCAGATTTCAAACACATTTTGAAGGGACACACTGCTCTAGCCCTTCCATGTTTCTGATGTTTCACCCTGTGTTCCTTGGATGTCATCAAATCATTTTATTTCCTCAAAATATTTTTCAGACTCCCCAACTTGAAACTGAAAAATGATGTTCAGTACCCCCTACCCACCAAGCCACCCTCAGCATGTGGCAATTATGGTGAATCAGAGTTTATTCTGTGTTCTGTGGATCACCATAGTAACCGTTTTTCTCTGTATTTAAAAGGAAACAAAAAGTTACGTACTCGACAGGGATGCAGTTCTGGGAGGCACTGGTTTATGAACACTGGCAAAATATTTCAGTGCAACTCTTCACTTCTGAGGTTAACTACTTGTGCCATGGATTTCATCTTAAAACTGTGAGGCAGGACTTCAGATTTTATTAGTTCCTTTTGCGGTGCAAATTGATTTATTTTATTGTATAAAATGACTTAATCTCACTGTGTTAATTGATCCTTCTGACGAGTTATTCTTCGCAGAGATCAGCCCATTGCTCCAGCTCACAAATGCGACCCCACAATTTTTTGGTGGGACTCAGAAACGAAATTCAGCTTCTAACTAAACTTTTCCTTAAGCAAATTATAGTCTCTGAAGACAAGTAGACTGATGGCCCATGAAGCTTTTTCTTTTTGAGGAATACCACATATTCTGTGAAGAGCATATAAAGCAATCCGTCAGAAAAGGAGGCAGTTATTACGTTTCTGACTACCTCTACCTGCATGGAATTCTTAATCATTGGACTTCATTATTATCTATCTATAAACTACTTAATTTGTGTCTGCCTTTACAATTAACCTAAATCATAATTACAAACCATAATTATAAGTCTCTCAGGCACATGTGTATTATACCTACTTTTTTGTTAACCATTTTATCATGCTGCAGTGAACCATACTTCACAATGCATACAGATCCAGAGCTCCCATTTCTCCAGTTCTGTAGGGAATGTTTCTCCCAGAAGGGTGAACTCCTTTCTTCTGACTAACTCAGGTAAAATATTGATGTTAACATTGAGACTTTAAAGTGTACTGAAAAATAATGGAAGATACATTTATTAATTCAGAACTTTGACAGGGATCATAGATGTAATATTTAATACTGTTTTTTATACACTTGAATATTCATTATCTCTGTAGAAGATAGAACGTATCTGTAGAAGTTGATGGAATCAATACCAAGCATCAAGCAGAATGTGTACAGAAAAACTTTACACGGGAATATTATCAAATTGGCTTGCTAATCCCTAGTCTTGTGAATGCAAATCAGTGTGTGTAAATGATCGGTGAATGCAATGTGTGTGTAAAATGATCTGTTATTATATATATATATTATTATATATACACTTTGTGTATGTGTGTGTTGGAGGGTGTTGCTGCAAGCTATCAATTTGGTTGGAGTAATAATTTGGTCATATCAGGGATGGAAAATGGTACTGTAGTACTGTAAAGGAAGTGCTCACTAAGCTGTGTTCTTTCTTTCTTGCTAAAGAAATTAAACTTGGATATTACCTCTGAAACACCATGTGCAGCATTACTTTTCACAAGGTTGTGTGTGTTTAAATAATGTATTCTTGACATGAATATGAAGATAGCTTGGATGGGAAACTGCGTAACTGCAAAACATTAGGTCATTAATGCATACTTTGTGTATGTGTTCACATTCTGATGATTAATGCATGCTTTTGTATGCTTCCGCCAGAAAATAAAAGGAATATTCTTGACATAATTGTGAACAGCTTGTAGAGGATTTATATACATGTGCTACACACAATATATGTGTTGGAAAATTTGCATAGATATTTTGTTTCCTTCATAAATGTCATGTAACTGAAGAGAACACTGGAAAGAAACCGTGTACAATCTACCTTTTGTTAATTTAGACGGAGCCACAGTACACGGGTCACACATATCCAGTAGAAGACTTCAGTCTGACTTCAGCTTAACAAAAGGCCTGCAATTGTAGAATGAAGTTGCGCACATGAATTCATGGACAAACTAATAAAGCAAAGAGGTTTGTTACTGTAATATTGGTTTGGATACAAATACTCCTAACACTACAGGCCTTACAGTCTCTTGACCTAGGCTTCTAACCAACCCCAAAGTCTCAAATTCAGCTTAGTCCATGTATTTGTCTGCCAATTTTTTTTTCCAGAAATACTGCCCTCAAATTTTAGCGAGCTTCCCAAAAAGAATGCCTAATACAGTCACAAAGAGCAATTATATTCTTGACAACTGAGCTATTGACTATCATAATAAAAAGGAATGAGAGGAGTCGTGTCAGCTTAGCTTCTGATAGGACCTAAAGTGTTCTTTCATTCAAAAGCACTTATGTAATCAACAAGTAATGAGTAGTGAGTTGCAGAATATCAGTAGCCTGTATTTTCTCTCAGGTATGACAACAAGTTTATAAAGGCATGCTATTTTTAAGGAATAAATGCCCTCATAATGATCACCAAGACACCTCTTCTTTGCTACTTTACTACAATACCTCTTTTTATTTTTCCTGCAACCTGACATTCTAAATGCCTATAATTTTAGACATCAGGACCACATACTGGTTGGGAAAAAAATAAAATAAAAAAAATGCACAAGCAGAGAGGTGAAAGAGCTCATTATTTTTACCATTTGTAGACAGTCGTTTCACCTGATGGGCGTCTTCAGCACCTTAATCTTTGCTTGGGTAAGGAGGGAAGATGAAGAAGCACAAAGCGACAGTGCAGCTTCTTTAATAAGGATTAAAAATTTGGTTTGATTAGATTTGAATGGTACAATTGAAACCATTTCAATATGAGTAAAAAGTCCTGTTGATGAATCACGGAGGAAATCGAGAGAGGAAATAAAGCCACGGTTAGAAGAGATTAAACTAACCATAAAGTTTTCAATAAACGTGGCACTTAGGAAATAGAAAGAGACGTAAGTGATTGGAGGGGGTGCAAATGTATATGTAGGCAGGAGGACAGGGAAGGGCAATTCTGTCCTGGGAGTAATTCCATTTAGGTCATTAGAGTTCAATATGGCCACGATCCAGAGAAACACTTGAGCGTCGGTTTGATTTTAACATGTGAGCTGCTGCCTGGAAATCTGGGGTGTGCTCAGGGTTAAGTGATTGTCCTGTAGTGATGCTCTGGGGCATCGGATCAGCCCCATCGAAAACCTGACGGCCAAATGGAGGATCAGCACAGCTTTGCATGAGGCCACTGCTTGAGGAATCCTTCTTGTGGGCATGGGAAAGTAAATACCCTGCTTCTCAGGACAAAGTGCACTTAGCTGGAGAAGTTATTTTTACATATATAAAAGCTAAAGGAGCGGGAAAGCTTTTTCTTTCCACAAAGCTATGACAATGTTTCGTTTGAGGTGGTAAGTGAAAAACAGAGGAAACTTGTCCAAAATTGCTATGCAATTAATACTTGTTTGTGTGGACTACGCAGCCTTCTCATCATCGTATCTACAGGACTCCATTCCTCTCCAAATTCCAATCTTTCACTTTTAGTGCAGAAATTTCATTTTGTTTTTTCAAAACTGAACAAAGTGGAAAAATAAGACATCTACAAAACAAGTCAGTGTCACCAGGTACCATGATATTTATTTTTCTTAACTCTCTTTCCTGGAGAAATGAGAATACAGAGGAATCACAGCTGTCATTAAACAAGAAACGCTAATTTCTAGTTTTCACAGTTTCACAGAAAAGCCTTAAAGCATGACTGGGGCAATGTCACCACAAATACCACGTGGAGTTTTGGAATGTTTCGCTTACTTCAGTGAGATGGGGCTCTGAGGTTGCAACAATCCATCTCTACAGAATAGAGGCCTATTCATCTAATATGCCATAGATTTTTTTTCCCTAGGAAGCCATGGTGATACATAAGAGCAAACATCAATATATTTGTAAGCTCAAAGTATTAACATAGCATTTTTTAAAATGCAGCATTTTATTGAAAAGCTACTACCTAAAAGGTTTCTTCTAAACTATTCAAAAGCTGAAGTCAAAAACTGTTGTTTTCAGCACCTTTGTGGTTCATTTACCGTCAAGCTCTCAGTCAGCAAGATGAGATGGCTGATAATTATTCAAGGTTGCCAATTAACCTACTTAGAGGGTCGCATAGGTAAATGACACAGATTGTGTCAAATCTCATTACTGGGATAATAATTTAATCATTCAGTGCATTGACTGAAGGCCAAGAGTCTGGAGAGCAAATTAAACTGGAAAATAAAATCAGTACCTAGGCAGATATTATATTTAAATGCATGAAAATACAGCTTGTCACAGAAAGTTCTGTAGTGCAATGTAGAAAAGCTAGTCAAGTTCAGAGGTTTGTTTATTTATGTATTTTTTGAAGGGGGCAGGGGAAGCTGAAGGGAGAAATGCATTATTCTTTTTTTCTAATATCCACCACAATTGTAAAAAAAAATCAAAAATATCTTTCCAGTTTTACATATGAAAGAGTAAACAGCTTGTATAATCATTCTTTATTTACTCCTTAATGTTTAGACATTTTCTTTAATACAGTACTACAGACCGGGACTGGCCTGATGCGAGTCTGCTCAGTGGTCACCAGTCCTGTCCTGCCCTTTCCTGTACATCTCAGCCTTATTATTCAAATCTTGTGCCTGCTTTAGAGCACAGCCAGGAGAATGTCAGGACGGAACAATATTGGTGGACTGAATGAAGGAAGAAAACTAAGAATAAATGCAATTGCCAAAGCCATGGAGTCAATAAAAAAGCTGTGCTCTGTCTGTAGAGCAATGCTCTACATCTACAAGGTGACTTGAGTAAATAAGAAATAGGATGAGTAGAGTTTAGGTCATAAAACCGCTTTCTGGGCAGAGAGAAAAAGAATCACTGGTAGAAACAATAACTGCTTTAAAAGTAACTTTTATTGTGAACAAGGTATTTGTAATGGCTTAAGAGAAAACTACAAACATAATGAGAAATTACTGAGGTATTAATATTTAAAAGATGGACTCAAAAGCAAATACCACTATTGATACCAGGACCTACCTGGTCTAGGGTTTATGACGTGTATGAAGCCACGCAGCACAGCTTAACAGTATCATACATACAAGAACCAGCAAAGGACTAGACTTTGGTCAACGTGTCTTTGTCTTTATGTATATAAAGGCAGTCTAATTTCTGTAAAACAGGAGAGTTATGAAAGAAGCTGCCGCTTCACAGATTAGTGGATCATTCAGTTCAAGCATATCTAGTAAATCTTATGGCCAATATAGTTTACCGAATACAAGTTCCAGGACCTGCAATTTATTCACTTGGTAGAAACAAAAAAGGAGAAGAAAAATATGTGTGACAACCAAATCTAGTCGTGACAGGCCTTTAAAATAAAAACAACTAGCATGTCAAAGCAGCCAGCAGGTCAGGAACCAATACTGATATCTCAACTAGTTTGTTTTTATTTTTAGGTTTTGGTTTGGTATTTTTTTTGTGCAGCAATAAGTAAAAATACACACAAGTTACTAGAGGGTGCCTAGACCACTAATATTAAGTTCTCATATGTGTCATTTGGAATAATGAACTGTCTAGCTACTGAAACAACATATACTCTAGCAGAAAAGTTGAGCACATATATTACAGTTCTGGAACAATAGAAAGGACACACATCTCTTAAACGTCTATTTGACTACTCCCACAGAATGCAAATGCCGCAGCAGTCAATGACATAGATTTGAAACACTAAAGCAACTTAACACTGTGGATAGTTCAATGCCCAATAACCGAATTTGCTTGCAGATGAATAAAACTCATTCACCTAATTAGTAGAAAACTGCACATGGATCTTTCTTGTTAAAACTTTCCCTGATTTAAAAAAAAAAAAAAGCAACAACCTTACAACCTTTAATAGCAGTTCTTTAACATAAAACAAGATCCCAAAGATATTGGATAAATTCAGTGGGTCTCAGGAGGCATCACCTCATGTAAGTAAGTTACTCTACTACAAGTTTTGAAGTGGGAATGTAGCATCATTTGCTAATTTCTGCAAGTAGAAGAGGACTATTACCACTCACCATCCCCTTAACGTACTGAAGTTGTAAATGGCTAATCAAACTACAAATGCTACATCAGTAAAGAGTGACAATATAAGAAACTCCATTAGAATATAGACTATTTCACCTGAAATATCTATCTGGACAGATAATGTGTCTAGATAATCAAATTTTATAAATGCTTCAATAAGGGCATGTAAAGAGTGTCATCACAGAAGTGACCCAACAATTCTATGCATATGCCTCAGGAGGAGCCAAGTTAGCTTAAAAAATAATTAGCTTAAAAAAACATTGCCAGCAGGTTCCTGTACCGTGAGGCTAGGACATGTTCCAAGGCTGGATTCAAGTGCAGCCAGAGATAAGCCCAGGAGAGAGGGGTGATACAGCCCAGCAGACATGGACCCTGCTACTGCAGTGAGGGCAGGGAGCAGAGAGGAATGGAGGCTAATTGCATCTTCATCAAAGATAGACTTGTTCTGGCGAGCTCTGGGAAAGGATCAGTTGGAAACTTTGTTTCCCTTTCACGTGCTCTTCATTGCTCTCTCATTTGTAATTTACAGCCTGTCCCCGTCCCAAACAGTAGCCCCATTATATTGTCTCCACTGCACCTTTGTAGACCCCTTCACTGGGAGCAGTGCTTTGCAATGACACTATTATTTCTCCAGCTGACAGCAATCACCTGTGTATTTATTAGCTACAGATTCAGTGGGAAAAGTATTAGGCAATAATGAAGTACCAGGCCACAATGTGATAGTGTTTCCAGCACATCTGGACCGGTTACATTTTCGTTCACCCCGACCGTAGCCAGGATTGAATATTCCTGTTCAGAGCTAATCTTTGTTCATTCCTTTCCTTAATCACCACATGAACATTGATTTAGCATCTGTTCAGTTACATAGGTGATGATAATTGCTAGCCTGCTTGCAGCAAATTGAAACCCCCTAGGCCCTTGAAAGAGGCTTCTTTTTTCCCCTCTGGTGAAAATTATAACTGCTCATTTCCACTGAAGAAAAGAAAAATGTCAGTTCTTAATCCGAAATAGGAGACAGTGGGAAAGAATTACACAGAATCACAGAATCTACAAGGTTGGAAGGGACCTCTAGAGATCATCTGGTCCAACCTTCACGCTCCGGCGGGCACACCTAGAGCAGGTGGCACAGGGTGGCATCCAGGCGGGTTTGGAGACCTCCAGAGAAGGAGAC
>JAUBOD010000249.1:471382-490251 GCA_032353885.1 Nothura maculosa | reverse complement strand
TCCCCCTCACCTGCAGGTGGAACCTCCTGTGCTTCAGCTGCACCCATTACCCCTTGTCCTATCACTGGCCACCACCATGAAAGAGAGCAAGTTCCATCTCTCCACTGGTTCCACAGCCCTCCTCTGATATTGCACGAGCACTAGCACTTGATTTCCTTTTGGGTTGCTTATAACCTGTTTGAAACCCCATCTGAGCACCCTGCTACTGTCTGCGTTTGAGAGAGGAAGGGCTTTTCTGCCTTTTTTATCCTCTCCCTCCTCAGCTCAAGTGGTTGTAAATCACTGCAAGCTGCGGAGAACCCCAGCCACTGTGTCCTATTCCCAACACAAGCATTTTACCACTAGTTTTCTGGCCTTTTTATTTTTTTTCGTCTGGATTGTATATATTATACTCAGCAGAGACCATTCTCATCCCACTTCAAACCCTGGTGAGAAAAGTACTGTTGAAAAACTGGAACAGAATGCAAAAAGAGCATCATAAAACTTTCACATGCTGAACATTTCACCATTTGCCCTGGACAATTCTGGCTGGGAACTGACAAGTCTTCTGGTTTAGGAGCTGCAAAATATGGATATTCTGTTTGCCTATACAGCTTTTCCATTGTGCACAGAAGAAGCTTTATTATTTCAAAGACATACACAACCGAACTAATAAATTATCAGGGATTCCTTGCAAAACAGCAGTTTATTGTTCAAGAGAACTTTAAAGATTCACAGGTGTAAGAGTCTGCAATAAAATGTGAAACACTGGAAACGTATTGCAGTGATTAACCACGTTTTTTCCATAATAATGATCATTTAGAGAACGTACAATAGAATAAAAGCAATTCTGAAGCAAATAAATGCCCTCTGACACAATAAATGGCTTGAATTTCATATTACTTTACTTAACTGCCCCTTTATTCCCTCACAAAACAGAAGCTTTATTGACAAAATGTACTCTGGTAATTTAGTCTGTAGACTTAAAGAATGTGCAGCTCTGGGAAAAACTGAATTATGGATTCTATTTGTAAGATGAGAAATGACATGTAATAACTTAATGAACTGGAAGTCTATTAGTTGTAAAAGAGAGAACTAATGGAATGTGCTGTTTATCAATCTTTTCTTTTAACTCCAAGACTGTTATTCAGGTGGCTAAGTGCTGCATCCATTATGTATTTGTTATCTTATTAATACAAAAATACTCCAAAGCCTGTAATAGAATTCCAAAAAGTCCCAGAAATACATCTCAGTTTCTAATTAATTTGTATTATATTTGTCAGTTTTGGAGGCTCTGTTCTAAGCCTGCATCATTCTAGTCAGATATTTGGCCAGTAAAAAATTGAACACAGAAGCTGCCAACTTATATGTTCCAAGGATATAGAGCCCTCTGCTCCCTGTATAGACTGTATTCATCAAAATAAGAGTGAAATACATGCATATACAACCATGATAACAACCTCATTTCAGCAGCTATTTGTTGTTGTGTAGATATAATGTATATTCAAAGCAACACTAATATAAACATTTGAACAAGAAAGCTGTACAGTAAAAACATCTAAAATAAAATCTAAGGACTAAATCGCTGGCTGTTTTTAACAATCAGGGATTTTTACTTTACTCTATAAAACAGACTTATCATACAGACCAACTTATTTTTAATAATTGAATGATTTGTTTCATCATCTCTTTGATCATAATGTGCACACATCTAAATATGTAGAATAATGGCAATAATAAACAAGTTTAAACTCTTTTAGAATGTTTCCATGTTCTCTAAGTCTCAGATGATACTACATCCCTAAGAACACAATGAAAAAAAGAGTTTATCCTTAAAAAATGCATAAATTGTATGTGCATGTAGCAAAAATAGACTAAAAATAGTAAAGTCGAAGTGCCAGACAATGTACATGAGGGTATAAATAGAATAAAGCAGTTAAGCTCTCTGCTATCAGCTCTGTTTTGCATAAATCCTCAGGTAATATAATTGTAACCGCACAATTTTGTTTATTTGTTTATAAAGAAGAAAAACATGCATTATTTTGTTTCTCTGGAAGGTTGCTGTGAGTTCGGCTTTCTTACCTCTTTTTTTCAGGTGAGCTGCAGATGTCTTACGTACATTCAGACATAGCCATTCCATTTAATCAGGTAATAAGTGTATTATTGACATATTAGACCAAG
The DNA here is from genome assembly GCA_032353885.1 of Nothura maculosa. Classification (NCBI taxonomy): domain Eukaryota; kingdom Metazoa; phylum Chordata; class Aves; order Tinamiformes; family Tinamidae; genus Nothura; species Nothura maculosa. The sequence continues at coordinate 488,091 of JAUBOD010000249.1, read as the reverse complement.
TCAATACAGCTGTTACCTTTATCAATTCACAAGTCACCTCAAAGGTCCAGTACAATGGGATTTTCAGCCATTCTTGCTGAGCACAAGTGGAGGGCCAGTAATCTAGTTATTTGATTTTCTTGCTGGAGAGAATAGGAGAGAGGGAAAGTGCCTTTCCATCACTCCAGCAGGGGAAATGCAGGATTGCATTAGGCTTTAAGCTTCCTGTGTAAAACATACCCCAAGGGCAGCACACAGCCACTTAAATACAGCTTGGAGGGCATAAGTGGGACATGGCCGTGGCACATTGGCTCTCTGCCCAGGAATAAATTTGAACCATTAGCATCAAACACTCATCCTGAAGCTCTTATACTGAAATTAAATGCCATCTATCAAATGAATAAACAATAATAAATTAAATCATCACAAGTAAATTAAAAAAATAAATCACAGTAAATTACATCGTGGATCATCTATTCGGGATATGCGTACTGCACACCTCAGTTATCTTTCTCTTTTTTTTTTTTATGACTGCATTTTTGCATGTACAAAATGGCCCTGGATGCACAAATTGAATTTAGTCATGGCTAAGTCCCTATGTTAGTAAAAATATGGCTTTAAATAGCACATGCTTTCCTCATGCAAGCCATTAGGTCTATTCCTGCAAGTCAGCAGAACTTGATCTATTTTGTCTGCCATTTGAGTCTAAACAAAAATTCATACAGCAACAAAAACTGAGCATGCAAAAACACAGCTTGAGCTGCTTTAGGTGGAACTACACATTCTGCTTTAGGCCTCCAAGAATAATGTCAGCAGGCTTTGGAATTCAGATATTTGTTAAGTTGAAAAGAGTTGGTCCTTTTACGTTGCTCAAAGGGAAAGCAGATCATATTCTATGACAGATATTAGAAAGGGAGTTTTCAGCAAGCAGAATTTAATTACCTAACTGGATTTTTGCCAGGATGCCCTCAGTACACCTTCACTTTTTGTGAAGAAGAAAAGAAAAATTAGGGAAACTATTATGTCATATCAGAAACATACCTTTTATAGCAAAAAATTCAGCCTTGCACTGGGATGCGACAGCATTTAGAACAAGGTCAAAGGGAAACATCTCACCTAGCGAATATTCTTCTAATTTCCTGAAACAAGTACACTCTTCCCAGGTGCTTCTTTCCCAAAAGTTCCTTAGGGTATGAAATAATTGGCTATTAACCAGTGAGTTCTTGACCCACACTACGGAGCAGAAACCATGCAACGCTTGTCTGGATTAGGAGAAGAGGCGAAGTTAAATGAGAGCAAAATGACATGCGTTGACTAAGCCCACCCTGGGCAAAACCTTCTGAAGACCATTTGCACAGGTTAACCCAGTGCTGACTATTTTACTGTCTGAAACTCAAGAGGGTTTTATCTGCATTCGTATTAGGGCAAAAGGCCTCAGAAAAAGAATGGAAAATGGCGGAAGGGATATGGAAAAGCACAACTTCCTTTCTTTTGGAAGCTTTTGCTGCCCGTTTGCCCTTCATTTACTGTGGGGCTGTAAGAGGTAGCTCCACAGTGTTACATAATTAAAATGGTGGAAAGCTCCTCTTGCCTCAGGACAAAGAAAAGTAATGAAAATGGGATCTGCACACACACACCCACACACACACACAAAGGATTCTTACTTATCTTACTTAATCTTACTTAAATCTTACTCACTGATCCTACCAAGGGTCTTAGGAACAAGACATTGCTTCATTTTTTCCCTTGGTAAACACAACCACATATAACCTATCACAAACCTGCAGAGCCTTGGACACCTGCCCTGAAGCCCTGGGCACCAGCAGCAGCACATTGGGAAAAGCTGGGCATTTGCTCCAAACTCCACGTGAGGAACAGCAGAGGAAGCAGGAGCATGGCGAGGCCATTCCCATGCCCTGGAACGAAGAAAACACCTAATTAGCATGCACCACACAGCAATAAAGGCTAATCCTGCTGCTAATGCAGAGGGCTCGGGTCATGCTTTTGTTAAAAGTCTGTGCACCCTATACACCTGTAAAACAAAATATCAAAATTGCATCTCAGCTCATGTAGCCATCAGACAGCAGCCAGGGGCAAGGGGTCCTGAGCCACCTGAGAGCTGTCAGCCCCTCAATACAAAGTTGGGTTTTTTTGTGACTGGAAAGTGCCATGCTCATGCAAATTCTTTATTGAGCAGAGACTGAGGTGAGCATATGCTACACATCAAGAGGAAGAAGTAGATGTGGCCTTCTTCAGACAGCTGTAGAGGTTTCAAACTCACAGGTCATGGTCCTCATGGGGAACTTTAAGCACCCCAATTGTTGGTGGGTGCTTATGGTGGAAGGGCAACATAACATGCTCAAGCAATCCAGAAGAGTCTAGTCCCTAGGAAAGTGAAGGAACAAAGCCTCCTAAAAGCAACTTCAAAGTGCTTTTAGGATCCTTCATTTTCCTTAAATTGGATGGGAAACTGTTCACATTCAGTGACTGCCTCTAGACGTAGCCTTGCTATGCTCTGTTACATGAATATATATAATATCAGTGCCTTATTATTCCATTTTTCAGTAACTCTTAATTACACAGTGAATTCTCTCACGCTTCACATTTATCTCCATTGAGCTAACTTCTGATCTTGAGTATTAGCTTTGATCACAGCTAAGACAGACACAGTCCATCCAATTAGCAGATGGCAGCCCCGGGAGCTCAGGACACAGCACCTTTGTTGCTTTGCCTTCCAGGAGCTTTGACCTCAACAAACACTCCTCATGAACTTACATGCTATTTTGGCTCATCTTGGGCTCTTGAGCTCATCTGATTGGCTGTATTTTGCCTGTTAACAAAGCAATATACTCCTTGCAGGAGATGCAAGGAAAAGATGAGTTTACATCTGCAACTTGCTAAGCTCTGTGAATATAGCTTGCTTTTTAACATCGAGGAATTACATAAAGCGTCTTTAATTTCTCTGTCTAAAAGTGCCTCATTATCAGGCAATCTTTTGTATAGAAACTTGTTTTGCAACATCATCAAAAACCAGTTTAGAGTTTAGAGCTAATGGTCTTTTTTGCTCCTGGGAGGTTATTTTAATATTGAGGTGTCACTGAATCTCTGTTTTGCTTAATAGCTACACTTTGGGAAAGGCATCTTCTTCTGTGTTTTACCATATAAATAATAGCGATTTTGGCCACAGCCAGGGTTCCTTGGCACTGCACTAATACCAACAGTAGCATCATATTTAATGTTAAGCAACCTCAGTTTCAAAGCCATTGGGTGAATCTGTGACCCAGCTTCCATTAAGAACCACTAGTTAATTGTGAAAACCCACAGCTCACTCCTTTGTAACTGCAGTTCATCTGTTTGTATCTGTTTGTGACAGATGATGCCTGTTTGCTTTGACACAGCAGAATACCAAAGCTATGAAAAAAGCTTTGAGAGCCTGTTGCGAGTTGGCTGAAATCAATAAACTCTCAAGATGTTTCTGGATGCCTGGAAATGTTTCAAATTAGTTTGTGTTGAAATGATCTCTAAGAAGAAATCTTAGATGATGACAGGTGTGAAATGCATAAGTGTCAAGAAAATGCTACAAAAGAACCAGGCTTTGACCCTGTTTGTAGGCTTTTTACAGCTATTTAATGTTAATTCTAGTAAAAATCCAAAGCAAAACTGAGTGCTATACAATATAGGAGTACTGAAGTCCTATGTGCTGAGAAGACACAAATATGTTTAAAATATCTTCCTCTTTGGCAAAACACCAAATCTATGCTTGTACGCTGGAACAGAAAAGCAAAACTACCTCTAGCAGTGGTCAAGATAATTACTGAAGCTAGGCCTGATTCATGGAGTAGGGCATTCATGGAATACCTCAAGTGGGTCATTAGCACTGAAACTTCAAGGGGGCCATGTTAATATAGCACATAAACATATGGGAAAAATATAAGGCCTGTGTTTTTATAGTAACTCCTGCTCACTTGCCATTGCCCAGTTGGGAACCACCACACTGAGGCTTTCTGGATTCTTAGCAGGAGAGAACTGGGGGTTGGTTGAGACGTAAAGTTGGTTGAGACGTAAAAGTGTTTTATATTTAAAACAACCTATATCAAGACCTGAAAAGAGAGCGTTTAGAAGCACAACAAAAAAAAATCAGGAAGGAAGACCTGTGATCCATCCACAACATTGCTCTTCCATGACTAGTGTGTTATATAGCAACAGTAAAGAAGCCTCAGAAAGCTGCTCTAATCTAACGCTGAACAAGGAACCTTATTAGAATGAGAAGGGCTATATGATTGATTGCCAAAATTACAGTGCCTTTCCTGAACTTTCTCAAGCCACCTCACATCTGGTGGCTTGGACACAGGTTTAAAGACCATCATACAAAGTACTGCTGAAAGGGATGCAGGAGCAAAGGCTGGGGCTGAACGTGATAGAAGTAAACCTTGAAGTGGGGGGAGGACTGAGAGTGAAGCTTCTCTCATCTGCAAATCAATTCAACTACAAATTAAGTAAAAGAACACGATGATATCTCCCACCTACACGACATGCTCTTCTTCATATATATTGACATAGAAAGGATAAGGACAAAAATCACATAGTTCTATTTTCAGCCACATATACCAAATATTTTTATATATAAAAATACATATATAAAATACATATATATAAAAAAATACAATTATATATATAGGGAGAGATATTGTAGATATATGCAACACTAATTACAAGATCGACTTCATCCAAAGGCTTCCTAATTTCGTTATGTCAAAGCCTGCATGATCTCTTGTAAGGGGACTGGCTGTGCTGGCAGTTGGAGACAGGCTTTGAAACCCTCTTTGGGTTCACAGAATGATTTTACTACTGGTCTATCAGCAGGTTACTTGACCATTGTTCCTATACAAGCAAAATGTTTTCCTACAGCCAAAGGCAACCTTCCAAACACACTGAATGAGAAGCATGAAAAAGAAGCATATGATTTACATTTCTTAATCAAAGGTAAAGTCCATATCAGTCCATGTCAGGACTGGAAAACTTAGTTGCCTGCATTGTCATCTCTACCAAAGACTTTTTGAATAGCAGTAGCCTGAACTATTCCTTCTTTTATTTTCCAAAAACAACATAGCCAACTGAAAAAAAAATAAAAAATAGAAACCCTCAGTGCTGAAGCAGTAAATAATGCTAGGGCTTGGTTAAGCTTAAAGAGTAATCAAATGTTTTATATATATAACATAATATATTATATTAATATACAGGAAGACCTGATGAAGAAATTTTAATATATCCGCACTTTGTTCATTTTAGTTCATTTAAAAAGCAGAATTAGTAGTCTCTGTCTATCAATTTCTTTTTTTAATAAGCTGAAAAGTATATGGTATTTTTTTGTAAGAGGAGAGTACATGAGTACACCAATAACAGATGAAGTGATTAATAAAAATAAATAAATAAATAAATAAAAGGAGAAAGAGGGAAAACAATTTAGTTAATTCTCCTTTTCAGGATCTAATTAACCTGAAAAATGGTGAATCTCTGGCCTTTCCCATGCCTTTCAATGCAGTGGAGAATGTGTCTTGCTTCAGATTACGGGTCTGATTAAATAGAGTTCTGATTGCGGATAAAGACAGAAGAGTCAGTCTGTGACACCCTCTCTTCTCACTGAAAAGTGTCCAGTTCCAAAGGCAAACACACTCTGCTCAGCCAGCCCAATTAAAATAGCAGCTGCTATTCAGCATAAGCAAAGATAGCATAGGAATATCAGCCACTCCTGCGTTTATAAAGGCAGCAGAGAAATAATACATATTGGCTAGGGACAACAAAGAAAAGTACCTGCTGTTTCCATAAACACGTGCATATATACGTGTACATTTATACATACACAATCCTCCACCTCATATATCTCATAATAAACAAATTTAAAAGAAAAAGGAGAAAAATTCCTTTGTGCTCTTTAGCTCATGCATTTGAATCTTTTGTCTGTATGAGAATAAGGGGACCTACAACTGAAAAATCTGTAGTTGTTCAGACAGCTGTTATGGTACATGGCTATCCACACTGCATTTTCCTGTTGGAAGTAGCAAGTGTTAAAAACCATAGATTTTCAAAGACCTGTTTCTTCATGGGTGCCTCTAACAACTCATGTTATCTGCCCACCATGCAGAAACCCTGATCTCAGGGTGAGACCTGACCCACACAACCCCTCATGCTTCCAGGGGAAGTTCTGCATTGAGCATCCAGCCCCAAGCCCACCAGGTCATATCCTGGGGCAGAGCCAAGCACCGATCTCCCACTGACATCACTGGAAGTTTTGCATGAGTACTAGGGGCAGTTCATTAAATTCAGGACAAGTCACCTGAAATGCTTTCTTGTTTCCCAAATGCCTCCTGGTTACTATATTTTTATCAGAGAGAATGCGTGTTCCCTGCCAAGGGTTATCTCCAAGTTCATCCTGCGTGCCCTTCGCCTGACACCTTCAATAGATCATGAACAGCCTTCTGTGCCAAGTGAGCTACCTTGAGACTTATTCTGTGGGTCTGCCATGAATTTGTGCAGGCTGCTGCAGTATGGGGGACAAGCTGTGCTGGCACCACAGCTTCTGGTGGGCATAGCTAGTCCAGAAATGTTTGTAAAGTTTTCTATCAAAACTATCCATCTGTTCTATTTCTATCTATTCTGCAAAGTTCAGCTTTCAACTTTTCCACTGAACTTCAGTTCATAGTCAACCTTTTTTTTTTTTTTTCCTCCAAGAACAAAAATGACAGAGGCAATCAGCGTTTTCCCAGCAAAGCAGAAACCCACTAAGATCAATAGGGCACTTCTTCAAAGAAGCCCTCTGTGCTGTGCTCTGAAAAGCCCAGAGAAGGGTGAGAGAGACTCTGCGCCCTCAGTGTCTCCCTAAGAGGCAGCAGCACCAGTGCCCAGGAGCAAGCACGGGAATACCCCAGAGATTTCCGCCTAGGAGGAGGTGCATGCCCACAAAGAGGAGCTTCACCTGCTTCCAGCCACCCGTAAGGTTCAGCATTAGTGAGGGACAGCAGTGCAATGCCTTGTCCCCCCTGAAGTGGGGGAGAAGGGTCATTTCTGTGCCAGGAGAAATTCACTCCTGAAAGCTAACACAGAGCATTGCTGAAGTCATTCTTATTCCCTCAGAGGCACCCCTCAATTTCCTATGCAGTGGCTGTCAAGTGCTTATAATTAATACATGGGAATAAACCAGTACATAGACCATGCTCTTGTGCTTTGTACAATGCTGGTCTCCATACCCTTTTAACCCTTTGCAAAGCCAGATGTTCCAGGCTAGCAGCAGGATGAGTGAATGTGATGCCAAAGCATAATTATTTTATAGCTTCTATTCATTTTTTGGAACATCAAAATTTATGACAATCACTAAAGCATATTGATTAAATTCCAAGTATAAACATACCACCATAGCAAAGTTGTTTTGCTGTCATCCCAAGGAAGCATATATTTGCAAAGTACACAGCAATATCAAAGAGCTCTCTATTGATTAAACTTTGAAAATAAAATTGCACCACTTATCATATGCTGTTTGCAAAAATGCCAATCATTATAACACTCACATAAGCATGCCGTGTCTTCCCGCACTTGTTAAATTTATTACTGAGACTGGGCTGCCTACATGTGGAAGAAATATCTTTCAGATAACACATTAACATTCACAACCAGAATTTAAAGCAGTGCATGGTACTATCTCAAAAGATAATGGTCTTGTCAGCATTTCTGGTATAAGCTGCATTTCAGGGGATGTGGAGAGGGAGTGGCAACACTATATTTCAGCAATTTCAAATGACACCACCGAAGAAAGCTGACAAACAAGTTGTCAATCTAATTGCACCTATCTTTCAGAGGTTCATCTTTCACCTCCACGTTCAGCTTGAAAAATAGTGAAATTCTCAATATGTCATTGTAAACTACGTTGCAAATTCTATCATTCTACATGTGCATATAGCCCCCCACACAATTACAATTCTAGATCTAAAACTTCATATTAAGAGCTTCTAGGGAGTTGAACAAAAATGATAAAACCATTTTCTTGCTGATACACTCACAGTCAGCAGAGGAAAGAAAAAGATAAGCAAAACAATAGCTAACAATAGAACAACAAGGTCTTGGTCTCTGACTCAGGTCATGAGATGTTCCTGCAGTACCAAAATACTAGAAATATCAAATACAAAAGTTAATGACAAAAAGGGCAAACATAACAAGTAAAATCTTTTGTAGAAAATTTGTAGGTGCAATATACTGGCCTTTGAGTTCAGTTCTGCCACAGATAGTCTTAGGGTACAGTGAGGTTTGCAAGATGAGAACCATTACCTTTTGAAGGCAATTTTTTTCAAAAGAACAGTAGAAAAACTAATTATCAAAAGTAAGCAACCAGCAGTCACCTGGGCAGACAAGCTTCAGAAAGCCATGACAGCTCTACAACAAAGATATTGCAAGATTTGCACTGGGGTTAACCAGGCCTATCTACTGGTTCCAATACACCACTATCACCATCTATAAATACAAATCCAAGTAACTCCTATATGCAAAAGAACAATGGGACCAGATGCTATTCAGTGTAGCAGCTGGAAAAGTAAAAATGCTCTGGAGAAAGTATGTGGGCAAATAAATGGTTTTGCATGCAATTTTCAGGAGCAGTCTCCAAGATAGCTGATTACCTACTATGATTACACTGTCCTTCCCTCCTCTTCTACCAGCTTTATTTTACTTACAGCTCAGTCATGAAATTAAGTTAAAATTTTGGCTTTATGATGTCCTTCTAGCCATACGATTTTATTGCTCTGGAGTAAAAAGACTGCTAGATGTTAAAAAGACACCATATGAAAGTATGAGGAGTTATTCATAAATAGTATACTATGGCACGAGTGCTATTAGATCCATGCTTACACTTTGGACTGAGGCTAAATGCTCATGTTCTCATGTTGAAGTTGTTGCATGTCACTTGGTGATCTAGGAAGACGATGAGTACAGGGATCAGACCCTCACAACAGCAGTTAGGACACTTACCCACTGACTACACAGTCAGGTGTCCCCTGGCACTGGCTAAGTCCGAATACTGTCCAACTTCCCTGACACTCTTCAGAGAATGAATCCATTCAGGCTGGTGGGAAGATGCCTGAAGCATCCTGGACCACAGTGACTATTAAATAGAGGCATTATTGTAACCTCTTCCCTTCCTGTCGTCCTTTCAGCTAATGTGTCACATGCGTGATAAGACCCAGCTGATGTACTCTGAAATTGCTGACAAGATCAAGCCCTCAGGAGACACAGGCAGAGGAATAACTTAAGAAAGCTTAGGGATGAAGTCAGCCTATCAAGACAAAAGATGGCTTTGAGGATGCCCAGAAAAAGAACTTTGGTCACAGACAGACCCTAGTGTTTTAAATTGAAATATCAAGAGGTTTTAAGAACCACCAGAGTTTGACCACTCGACAGGGGAAGTGATTCTTAGTATGGCCTTTTTTCATCTGAGCACCTAACCCTCACCCTAAGTGATATCATGCTAAAGTACTAGATATTGCAAATTTGTGAGTGGATGTGTGTAATATCCCTAGAGAAGCCTCAGTTGAAATCCTGGCAACATAAAGACATAGGAAGACTTGTCAGTGAATGAACCTAGGTCAAGATTTTATGCATGTTTGTATGATGTCTTGTGCAATAACAAGAGCATCTGAGAGCTACTTCAGATGCTAAATACATTTTAAGGTTTCTCTAGAGCCTGGAATTCTTTATTTGAAACAATTCTACTCTAAATATTAATGCAACCACCACTCTGATAACACTTTGAGTTATACATGCATGAAGGTCATTATTTGTAACTGGCCAGCCTCTGAGAAGAGAAATATTATGAGTATTTTTCAGGTAAATGATTACTGCTATGAGAGAGCAAGGTTTGTGGTAAAGTGGTTAGCAGACAGAAAAATAAAGAAGAGACTTTTCTCAGAGACTTAACTATTCTCTACACAGAAAACCAGAGCAGAAACTAACCTTTCCTAAAACTTAGATCACTTCTTCGTTTTTCTAATTCTGATTTCTTATACTCCCATTTCAGAGATAAACTACTGGTCTTTTCGGTATAATTTCTTCCTCACTATTGACTCAAGATGACCTCTTGGCCTACACTATATTGAGTAATCATTGTCCTCAGCAGCCATTAAGTAGTCTCAAGTGGGATACCAAAAGCCACTGTCTCAATCTTGCAACATCTTTTTGCACCTAACTTGACACAATGAAGTATTCACACTGATTCCATGCAGAAACAAGACCTCGAAACTGCCCTGAAAATAACGGTGATTTTGTGACCTGAAATGAAAACATCTCCAAACCATGGTGCTATTCCAATCCATTGTCATTTGGTATAGGAATCTGTATACAGCAAGGCTTAAGAAGATCTCCTCTCTCTGCTCCCAAGTGGTTGGGCAGCAGTAGAAAGACAAAGTCAACATTTTGTGCCAAACTCTGACATGGATTTTCTGAAAAATAGCAGTGGACAAGACCAAATACCTGTCTTTTGGCTGAGGCAATTCTCAGCCGCTTACTTTCACTAAGGAATAGGAGAAATTGAAATCTTTGATGGTGATCCCCTTCCATTAATTAGATGTGGTCAAAACCACCTGAGGAGAGGAAGGGATCATAACAGTCAAACATAGTCACATAGACACATACGGTGCACATATATAAAGAACAAGCTCACTTCTGTAAGAGACAAAAAACATGAAAGCCAATGACTTTTGTTCTGTCAGCTACTCCACAAACATTTCTTGGAATGAACTTAAGAGAAACAGTCTGGGGAAACATAATGTCTGCATGAACGTTCAAATGCACAGTATAAAATTTGAACTATGATGGCCAGTTATTCAGCCCCAGAAAAACAAACAAACAAAAAACTCTACTTGAACGCCTTTTTCTACTTGTCATAGAGCAAAACCAGGGATATGTGACCTTTGTGCATAATGACAACTCAGTGACAGAGCTCTCATTTTGAATGTGGAATATGAACTGCTCACCATGAACTAACTGCTCAAAAATAATCCGCAGGACATGATTATTCATAGAAATTATTTGGTGAGCAATTTCAATTAAATAAATTCAAGGAAACAGAAAAAGAGGCTAAACTAATAGAATGCATTATTTATCATGAATAATTCATTTGGAGGAACATTCCCCCCCACATTTGTGGAAAGCCAGCTCAAGGCTTAGGGCACTGAAGTCCCACTTAAGCCTTGTTTTGAGGTCTTAATTGGGGGCTTTTGTGATGAATCACTCAGGGCTGGCCCTCTGCCCAGGAGTGAATTTCACCCATTGCTTCTGCTCCTCACATATTGTTAGAGATGCCATTAGCACACTGGGATTTGGATTCTTTCAAATTTACTGCCATAAAAATGATGATATGGAGACATTTCATTATGTTTCTTTCACTACTAATAAATAAACATCTCACATCAACCCACCAGACATTTAGCAATGAACATTCAGCATACCCATACATCAACCGGATTATGCAAATACGAACCCCATTACTTAAGCAGATGCATTCATTAAAGGAAGACCTCATATTTTCAGCAAGACTCTCTGAATAACCGAAATAATTTGTGTGCATTTGTGTTTGCACGATGGGCCATTTCTAGTTAAAAATGTTTACAGTATGTAACACATAGATTACAATCATAAAGAAATCTGAAAAGCTGCATCTATAAGTGATAGTGGCAAAGTACACTAGACAATCAAATAAAAGGAACAATAAATCCATTCGTGTTTTACAATAGAAACAATCTTTTTTTGTTCCTGATGCTCAGCAATGTCATCACACACTATCCATCACTGGGAAGATTCATCTTGCTGTCCCTGTCAGAGAAAAAGAACCCACTGACATGATGAGATGAAGCATTTCCAAAGATATTTAACCCACTCAACTCAATAAGACCTAAGTGCATGCTTTTAAGTTCAACATTTGCTCAAAGATCTGATTCCAACTCTTTGAAGTCAATAGAAGTCCTTCCACTGACACCCAAGAACTTTGGACAGATATACTGCTTAGGTGAACAGCATGAATACTTACACATCCATAAATCTAAATTGCTTCATAATGCTTTGGCGGGTCCTATGCTAAAGACAGTGTGTGTACAAGGGAAGAGGAGAATTGGCTTTCTGTGCAATAAAAAAAATGGACACAAGCTAAAAGAAAGTTCCTGCTTCATTACCTGGCATGAAACCTGTCTGTTGCCAATGCAAAGACTACCTGGAGCATGGTCTGATGGGCAGTTCATGAATCACCTTACTCTTAAAACCAATTTTACTGGTATTGTTGCTTACAAATTATGCTACCTATTGACAAAAAAAGCAGAATTCCACATTAATGAGACAAAACATCTGATAGTTTTACTGCTATGTTTTGTGTCACCAGTGTAAAATCCTGCTGTGTTTTTGCTACAAAAGAGATTACCCCAGATACACTGAAACAAATCACATGGAAGTCTTTTTACAAAAAATTATCCAGAAGGTAGATAACAGGTCTCAGCAGTACGTGTCCCCATGCAGGATGTCAGCCCTTGGAGAAAGCAGTACATGAGGGAAGAACTGCTATGAATTTAAGTCGCAGGTCACAAAATTCTGTATTTGTGAGAAAGGAAGTCATGAAGTGTGACCTCACCAGTTTCCTCAAGTAGCCCATGGCTCTGCAGATGTTTGAAGAGTTGGGGGAAGTGTCCCTGAGAGCAACCAAGGAATTTTCTGGACAGCTCTTCCCATCTTGCCCTTCACTCTGCCTCATGCTCCCACAGCCCTGACTTTCCCCTTCCCACGAGGAGCCCAGGAAAGCCAGGTTCTCCCCAGACACCCTCGCCTTTACACCACACTTCCCAGTGCACTGGCTGAGATAAAACCTTGGATTGCAAATTACAATCAGTTTGCATGCTTACTGCTAAATCTAGAAGTTGTTTACTTTCTTAATAATAACTTTTAAGAAAGTCACAAAAATATCCCTCTAACAGTATAGCAAAGATTCCAGAAACATATGTAGTCACGGGAGGAGAATTTCTCAGCTACAAACAGGCACATGCACACACACACATGGGCATACAGAAAAGATCCCTTAGCAGCAATAGGGAGCACTTGTGGAGTAGTAATGAAGATTATATCAAATCAGATGCCCTAAAAGCCGGCATTTGGAAGGGATCAAATGCAGTTCAAGGTCACAGCAACACATGAGACCACCAAACTAAATACCAAAACCTCTAAATATCCATTGTGTCACCACATCGGTTGTCGTGCAGAAATGATCATTGGCATCTATTTATATTAGATGCATAAATCCCTCCTAATCCATCGCCAGCACCCTGGCTACCTTCACACCTTCTAACAATGAGCAAAGATTAAGACTTGGCCTGCACCCTATCTCACCAAGACTTTTGCTTTGATCCTTGCTTCATTCTTTTCTTCATGCTGCCAGACTTCTAGGGGGTACTTCTGAGCCTTGCTCAAATACTTTTCATTTTGCTTTTTAGATCAAAAGAAACAGGTACAGACAAACTGATAAAGATATATAATTTAGTATACATCCTGCAGATCTAATGCCATGAAAGAAAATGATCTCCACCTTTCTAGCCATAACTCTGCCTCTTGATGCCTACTAGCACAGAAGGACAACAGCATGATGTGCACAGGCAGTAAGGGTAATGATCTGTGCTGTATTTTATGTGCTTATGTAGTGGCTCAGTGTTTTTTTTTCCCTGCCAGCAGACAGATAATGATGTGATGGCTTTAGGACCATGCAGGAGCCAAGGGTTGCTCTGGTGTCCTGCACAACTGCACAGGGCAAACACAGAGCATTTGAAGTTGGTTAGAGCAATATCAAGCAAGTATTTTGCTTATACCTGTATGGTAGCTATCTGTGAATGCGCCATGGAAAAGGGATTTGGGAGAGATTTGGGGTGGTTAAGGGCTCTTCAGCAAGCAGACAAGGATATGACAGATTAAAAAAAATCAAAATGAAGCTAGCCAGATGCAGAGTTGTAGAAAAGGCTTCAAAATATAGATAAGCTGTTGGAACAGTCTACCAAATATTATAGTGGATTTTCAGCATGTGCAATCACTAAAATATGCCTGGATATGTTACTGTGTCCTCCTCCCCACTGGCTAGGAATTAGGATCTACTTTAAACAGAAATTAATTCTAATTCAGCTGATGGTCTGGGTTATGCAAGATCCCAGACGCAGAATGGTCCCTTTAGCCTCATACTCTAGGAATGTGCAAGTTTCTGAATCTGTACTAAGCAAGGCTTCATAATTTTGCTCCAAAAAGAAGAATGACTGAACACAGCAAATTAACTGGGGAAAAAACGAGACCTTCAGAATCCTTACAGACCAGACTGTGCTTTCCCAAAGCACCGCAGACAGCAGTATCAACCTGCCTCCTGGCCTTCCATTTCCTGAGGCTCCTAGAGAGTCGCAGCCTGTGAATTTCCTGCATTCAAAAGGCAGAATAAAAAGGTAGCAAAATATGTGGAGGAAAAGGGTTATTCTTTTATATCCTATATTTTAATTGAAGGGATTATAAAACACGACTGAGAAACCATGACTTGGTTCCTAAATAAAAAGCTGTAGCTATTCTTTTTTTTTTTAAATCCCTCGTCCTCCTCCCACAATGCTGGTTATTATATGCATGCATTTGCAGTGTAATGGAATCAGTATCGTCTCTGTGTCTTATTACTGTTGCAATCCCCTAGCACGCTGTTCCTTCCATCCCATGTGGATCTGGTAATTACTGCCGAGGCCGGCCAGGCCACTACTTCCCTTCACAAGCAGCATCAGTCACTCTCACAAACACATTTCCAAGTAAACAGAGGCAAGTGTGACAACAAATGCTGCCCCATGAACCCACTCCAGACCTGATCCTGGCTCAGCAGGAGGCTCCGCATTGGTGTCACTTCTGTACAAGAGACACATGCAAGGTGGGAGTGACGTGCGGGACTCACTTCCCTCCTCAGCTTTTGCTGCATGTTGCCGAGGACCCTGCAGGTGTTGGGGACATCACGAAGGGCTGCTCGGATGGGTCATGTTTGAGGCAGGTTGCAGATGTACATGTTGAACGCGTACAGATGCGCTCCCAGGCAGTCCCTCCAGAAGAGCACAGCAGAAAAAACAAACCCAAACCCACCTTTCACCTTTGCTCGTGCCCCTAGGCTTTGCTACAAAGATCTGAAAATAAGGGTTGGAACACTGCAACTAGCCCAGTTTTGCTCCCAAGTCACCAGATTCTAACGCTTAAAGAGAAAGCAAGCAGAAAATGAACAAAAAAAAAATGAAGAAAAAAAAAAAAGTAGCTCCTGGTGGATGAGTGCTGTAAAGCCCCACATCTACTACACAGATCTTCCCTGATTTGAACATTTTGCTCCTGACTTCAGCTAAGTAAACAGAGGGGAAATGGAGTTGCTCTGAGTGCATCTCAAAACCCCAATCTTGTTGAAATTCAATGCAGCAATACAGTAAACGCAGGCTCCAGCACTGGACACTCCTACTTTGTCCATGACCTCTCCAAATTCTAAGCAGAAAAGTGCAGCTGCTCCAATTGCAAAAGCAAACTCCAGCCATGCTCCTGCTCAGCAATGTTGCAGACATCCATGCAGGACACTGCAGGATGCTATCTTTTCCCATCTCAAATCCCCAATAAAAATAGATAACATACTTTTGCTGCTCCTAAAATGTGAGCCCTGGCATTTAATGGTTAAAGGGTAACAGAATGACCAGTCTTGCCAAGTCCTGCAACCTTTTGGCAGCAAACCTCCACATTCTAGAGACGCAGAGAAGCACTTCTAGTCCCTTAAGAATACCTGGTTTTAATGCATCCTGTCATATTAACGCTTTAAAAATTCATCAGAGACTGTATATTTTTCCCCATTATAATCCCAAAGTTTTACTTTCTAGATAGAGAACAAGCACAGCTGTCCTTTAACATCACATACATCCGTACCCAGTGCATTGTGCTTAAGGGAAGCCACAGCAGCCCAAGTCTAACAGCTTGTTCTTTTAAAACACAGCCAAATTCTATGCCATAACATTGCAATTTGGCAGCGGGACTAGCCTGGGCACTGTGAATGAGCCCAGGAAATGTGATGCTGGCAGAGCCGCGCTCCGCTGAGCCTTGCGTGCGCTGCAGACCATCCGGGCACACGTCTCCTGTTACCTGCCAGCCTCGCTTAGCAGGAGGCGCCCAACTTCCCTGAGCGTCTTGAGAACATCCATGCACCGGGCAGAGCCGGGCATGGGAATTTTGAACAAGGGTGTTGCGGGAGCCAAGAGGGGGGGATGTTGATGCCGGATACGGTTTTTGCAGCCCCTCCTCAAGCCCCAAGAGCCGGGTTTTGTGTGTGCATGTGTACGTGTGTACCTGGGGTGCGCCGGCTTGTGCGGGAGATGCTGCTTGACTTGTTCTCTATTTCGAAGGCACCGATTTAGGCACTCGGGGCCAAAAAAAAAAAAAAAAAAAAAAAAAAGAAAAAAAAAAAAAAAAAAAACACAAAAAGAAAAAAAAAAAAAAGAAAGCACCTCCGGACGCAGGTAAATCGCCCTTTACCTTGTTCGGCGCCTCCGACTGTCCTGTCGGGCGCGGCGCGGCTGCAGGTGCCGTCACAGCGTTTCCATGATAAACACCCGGGCCGGGAGTGAATTCGGCAGCGGGAGCCAGCTGGCACGGGCAGGAAAAAAAAAAAAGAAAAAAAAAGAACAAAA
>JAUBOD010000249.1:443758-471218 GCA_032353885.1 Nothura maculosa | reverse complement strand
GGCCCCTCCGCGGGGCAGCGCCGGGGGTTGCGCGGGCGCGGGGGCGGCGGCGTGGGGGCAGGGAGCCTCGGCAGGGATCCATCCTCCTCATCCTCCGCTTCCCTCCGGCTCCGCTTTAAGGACAGCGTCAAAGCGGCGCAGCCGTCGGCGGGCGCCCCGTGCGCGCAGGACCCGGAGCCGGAGCCGCGTCCTGGCCGCCCCGGGGCACCTGCGAGGGGAGGCGGGCGCGGGGGGGGCTCTGCTCTATCTGCCTCGCCCCCCCTCGTGATTCTCCCCCCGCAGCCGCCGCTCCTGGCCGGTTTCATTGGGGGTTTCTTCTCTCTCTCCTTACCTGCCTCAAAGGTCTGACTGTAAGTGCCGGAGCGGGGATCCACGGCGCATAAAGATGCTGAAGGGTGTTTGGTTGCTCAGTTTGTTAACAGTGGCTGGGATCTCGCGGACAGAGAGTCGCAAACCTGCCAAAGACATTTGCAGCAAGAGCCGCTGCCCTTGCGAGGAGAAGGAGAACGTGCTGAACATTAATTGTGAAAACAAAGGATTTACAACGGTCAGCCTCCTCCAGCCACCACCGTCCAAGATCTACCAGCTCTTCCTCAACGGCAATGCGCTGACCCGGCTCTTCCCCAATGAGTTTGTCAACTACTCCAATGCCGTGACCCTTCACTTGGGGAACAACGACATGCAGGAGATCCGCACCGGGGCCTTCAGCGGCCTCCGCACCCTCAAGAGGCTGCACCTCAACAACAACAAGCTGGAGGTGCTGAGGGAGGACACGTTTCTGGGCTTGGAGAGCCTGGAGTACCTGCAGGCTGATTACAACTACATCAGTGCCATTGAGGCGGGTGCCTTCAGCAAGCTGAACAAGCTCAAAGTGTTAATTCTCAATGACAACCTCCTGCTGTCCCTGCCCAGCAACGTCTTCCGCTTCGTGCTCCTCACCCACCTGGACCTGCGGGGGAACCGGCTGAAGATGATGCCTTTTGCTGGTGTGCTGGAGCATATTGGAGGCATCATGGAGATCCAACTGGAGGAAAACCCTTGGAACTGCACTTGCGACCTGCTGCCCCTCAAGGCCTGGCTAGATACCATCACCGTCTTTGTGGGCGAGATAGTCTGTGAAACACCCTTCCGGCTGCATGGGAAAGATGTGACCCAGCTCACCAGGCAAGATCTCTGCCCTAGGAAGAGCTCCAGCGACTCAAACCAACGGGAAAAGCAACCTGCTCTCTCAGACCCACATATCTCCAGGTTGTCGCCCACCGCCAACTCTGCAATCAGTCCCACCAGAGCCCCAAAAGCTAGTCGGCCCCCCAAAACCAGGAACCGCCCCACGCCCCGGGTCACTGTGTCAAAAGACAGGCAAATATTTGGACCTATCATGGTTTACCAGACAAAATCTCCCGTGCCCATCACCTGCCCAGCTGGCTGCGTATGCACTTCACAGAGCTCAGACAACGGCTTAAACGTGAACTGCCAAGAGAAAAAGATCAGCAACATCTCCGATCTCCACCCCAGGCCAACCAGCCCAAAGAAACTTTACCTTACCAGTAACTATCTGCAAGTCATTTATAAGATGGATCTCACAGAGTACAGCTCTCTGGACTTGTTACACCTCGGAAACAACAGAATTGCAGTGATACAAGAAGGTGCCTTTACAAACCTCACGAGTTTACGTAGACTTTATCTTAATGGCAACTACCTTGAGATTCTGTACCCTTCTATGTTTGCTGGGCTGCACAGCCTGCAGTACCTCTACCTAGAGTATAATGTCATCAAAGAGATCCTGCCACGCACCTTTGATGCTCTGAGTAATCTCCACCTGTTATTTCTCAATAACAACCTGCTCAGATCCTTGCCTGACAATGTCTTTGGTGGCACTTCTCTCACCAGACTGAACCTTAGAAACAACCATTTCTCACACTTGCCTGTGAGAGGGGTCTTGGACCAGCTCTCAGCTCTAATTCAGATTGACCTTCAGGAGAACCCGTGGGACTGCACGTGTGACATCATGGGGCTGAGGAACTGGATAGAGCAGGTCACCAACCAGAACAAGCAGCAGGCAAGTCCCCCTGTGGTCATCAATGAAGTCATATGCGAGTCCCCCACCAAGCACTCCGGAGAACATCTGAAATTCCTCAGCAAGGAAGCCATCTGCCCGGAGAACCCCAACTTGTCCGACTCATCCCTCCTGTCCATGAACCAGAACACTGATGTGCCCCATCTTCCTGGCATCTCGCCCAGCTCCTATCCAGAAATACACACCGAAGTCCCGCTGTCTGTCTTAATTTTAGGCTTGCTGGTTGTGTTTATTTTGTCGGTCTGTTTTGGGGCAGGCCTCTTTGTCTTTGTCCTCAAGCGTCGGAAGGGGGTGCAGAGCATGCCCAGCAGCGCAAACAACTTAGACATAAGTACCTTTCAGCTCCAGTATGGCTCGTACAACACAGAGACCCACGATAAAACTGAAGGGCATGTTTATAACTACATCCCCCCTCCGGTGGGACAGATGTGCCAAAACCCCATCTACATGCAAAAGGAGGGGGATCCCGTGGCTTATTACCGGAATCTCCATGAGTTTAGCTACAGCAACCTCGACCACAAGAAGGAAGATCCTGCCACGCTCGCATTTACAATCAGTGCAGCTGAACTGCTGGAGAAGCCGTCCTCACCAAGGGAACCAGAACTGCTCTATCAAAACATTGCAGAAAGGGTCAAGGAACTCCCCGCCGGAGGATTAGTTCATTATAACTTTTGCACCTTACCCAAAAGGCAGTTTGCCCCTTCCTATGAATCGAGACGCCAAAACCAGGACAGGATAAATAAAACTGTTTTATATGGAACTCCCAGGAAATATTTTGCAGAACAGTCTAAACCGGAGCATCCTTTGCTGCAAGGAAAGCTACACACAGAACCAGACTACCTCGAAGTTCTGGAAAAACAAACTGCAATCAGTCAGCTGTGAGGGGGGAGGTGGGACAGGCAGGATTGGGTTTTTTTTTTTTTATGAGCTCAACATCAAATTTGATTCTGAACTCAATACTGATGTGATCTGTCACGTTTCCAACATTTCCACTTTTTTTACATTAGAGAGTGAGAGAGAGAAGCAGAGCCCGCACAGCAGAGCAGGGATATGGCGTTGCATTTGCAACATTCTCTTTAAGTTATTTCTCTGCCTCTCTCCTTTTGACCCTCCTGTAGGAACTGTCTCTGCAGATGTATGTTTCTGTACTGGATCTTGCGTAATGCTTTTTGATTTGCAAAAATATGACGAAGGGGGTCTTTGAAGATTTTCTTTTGTTCTTCTTTTTTCCTTTTCATTTTGAAGTGGAAACAATGTATTATGTAGAAGATCTCCAAAGATCTTTTTTTTTCCTGGACTATGACTCCATTCTTTTGTAAATAATAATATACAGTACTGCTGTTTCAATTACCAAGTATAGCCACTGGGCGTCACTTTTTTGTGTTAAAGTGCCTTTGCACTTGAAGTACATTATTACTTAATTGTTGCTCTTAGCTTTGATAAATTGAACCTATTTTAATGTGTTGTATTTTTGAAATTAAAAAGAAATGTAAAATAGATCTATATGTCAGCTGCATTAAATTGGAAGGTTTGATTTACAGGAAAGCTGCCCTTCCTTAAGTGAATCTAGTTCTAATGAATCTTATAGATGTAAGTTATTGGGGTACCTTTTTCCCTGGTTTTGCTTTGAGCGATTCATTGACATCTACTGAGAGGATTTAGCAATGGGGTAGAGGCTATCAAATGCCTCAGCTGGGAGTAACAGTTCATAATAAAATACATTTAACACAATATCCTAGCGAACTGAACAATTAATGTCCTTCTTAATTTATTGGATTGCAACTCTAACCCAGTAATGTTCAGCGATTTAAGATTATTTTCATACTTAAGAGGACATTACTTGTAGTCTATTTGATGCATTAAATTAGTTTTGTTTTTTATACATTTACGATAGTTTATATTTCTAACTCTTTTGGGCTGAAATTAACATGTTTTCCTGACAGGTAAATCTTTTATTTTAAGCACGAACACCAGCAGGGGTCATCCCACACCTCATTAAATATGTTAGCATAGGGGCAAAATGATCTAGTGCCAAAGGTGAGATTTGAAACCGGCTTGCTCCAGTCCTCCAAATCAAGGTAGCAGAGATCAGAATGCACTAATTTCAGTGGTCTGCACCATTTAAGGGTTTCTGTCTCTAAAGCAGAAGTGATATGGCAATAATTTTAACCTACTTGAGAAATAACTTCTAAGAAGTCTGCTATCTTCCATTTTACAAAGTGTTGAAAGTTGATTGACTTCCATTCTCAACATTAGCTTTAAGTCCATCAATAAACAGATGCAATGCATCTTTTTGTGTCCCGTTAATGAAGGCCTATGCTGCTTAAAGCTTCACCTTAGCACCTTCTATTTGCATCTCCTTTTGGAAAATATTGAAGCCGTTTTTATTAACAAGTTTACAGTTAAACTTTATGGAGCCCTATTAGCTTCTAAATAATTTTTAGATGCAAATATTATTGTGCGATTTAAACAAACAGCCCTTATTTACAACAAAAACAGTTTTGTTTTGTCTATTGTAAATCCTTATGCAACTGGGATGGTGATCTGCATATAAAGTAGGCCAGGCTTTTCAATTCCTTATTAAAGCAATTGATGGAGTCTGAAAGAAGCACACTGTTTCCCTTTCATAAATAGGTTACTGCACATAATAATCCTTTATTATCATGCAGAGATTGAAGTGGACTCTGCTGACTGATTTTTTCAGAGCTTTACTACAGTTAATAATACAGTATCTACAACTTTGAGAAATTTTAAGCAATAGCATTTGAGCTATAAATGACTACAATCAATGCTGTTTTAATGAGTACTTTGCCAAAAGGAAGTCACTTTATATTTAAGAGCTAAACAGCCTTTGCATGTAGATTGCCAGATATCTGAGTCATTCACTTAACTGTCTTCTAATGATTTATGTGGCATCTGAGTACATTAATATGCTAACATGTCAATTCTTTATGTTTAGAGTCCATAGCATCTATGGCTGTTCTTTAGATCAGGCTTAAAACTGAAGTGCTACAAGGAACCACTGAAGAATCAGTGTCACATGAAGAAGGAGGCGAAATGCTAACCCATTAGCTGAACTGGGAACATTTAACTGGAATAGCATCCATCTTTGACTGAGGTACTTCCAGTAGTGAGTGTCTTATGGCTGCTTTCCCTGGGTACAGTTAAAAGCCTTTACTGCTGAAATGCCTGAGAAAAGCAAGTATAAGGATTATTTAAAGGCAAAGTTCATTAAAATATTAACTCTTTTTAAGTATGATCTGAGTTTTGGCTGCAAAACATGCACTGTTTTGCATCTAGTACTCTGGTGGATATTTATGTTTATTATTATTTTCTGACATAACAAAACCTATCACATTTTTTTTCCAAAAAACCACTCTTTTATCTTACAAAAAAAAGTTTTCAATCTAAAAGTGAATATCAGAGATAGATAGCTTCTGCTATTTGAATTGCAGGCTGTGTTGCATGCTTGCTTTGGTAGCACAGCCATGTTTTACAGAAGTTGCTGTTGCTTTACATTTTATTAGCTTTGTTAAGATAAGTTGATTCTCTTTAGTTGCATTCATTTAGCAAATATATTTTATTTTGCCTCACCTGTACCAACGTAAAACTCATCCCTCCTGTAGATCTTTGGGGGCTTGTGTTTATACCCTTCAGCTGATACCTTTGAAGTATTTTCTTTCATCGTGTGTATGGGTAAGAGATTCTTTTTTTCAGTTATGCTTCGAGATTTGCCTAACAGTGAAGGTATCAGGGCTGCTGCTCTGTCCCCTCCTTAGCCAAAAGCCTTGGATGCTGCTCCTCATTAGGAGGAGCACTGCTTACCTGAGTGATTCCTTCCTAATGAGTCTGGAAACATCTTCCTCATGGTTGGCAAGGCTGATGCCTATGAAAAGTATGTAACCAGATTAGCAGACATATATATTTAATACAAGAAGATGAGATGCAAATGGTTTTCCTTCTAAGTTGTCGTTTGGGAAAGTGGCTATAATGAGCTCTTCAGGAACAAGAACAGTGCAGACTGAAGCAGCATTGGAGCTATACAGCTAATTCCAAGACAGATGAGGGACAGTGCCTTTCCAATGCATGAGTGCACTTCAGAGCAGGAGGTATTTCTGTGTGAGCATGAAGTTTGCCAGAATAATCTTAGGAAGAAGCTTGCAACAAATGTCTTAAGTGGCAAATGGGGCCAGCAAAGCGCTGCCCTGGGACAGTGGTGGTGGTGGCAGCAAACGGCACCTTGGGGACGTGCTCAGTCCCTCTCCTCTGGTTTCTGTGCTCTGCATGTGTCCCTCTCGAGCCGCCTCCATGCTGCATTCCCGCTGCTCCTCTCAGATCTGCCCCTCCAAGCTCATTCATCTTCCTCCTTATCCTCATCATTCTGTGATTCCTCTTCCCTTGACTAGCGCTGAAGCACCAGTTTCATTCCTGAAGGGGAATGCATGGCCCTGCTTTATTCGCCTCTCAGTTCCTTCCTCCTCCCCGTGATGCTGCTCGCAGCCCGGAGCTAAAAGTGCTCCCGTGGTCTGAGAGCTGCTCCCCTTCCCACTTGCTGAGCGGAGGAGGGAGCGTGAAATCAAGCAGGGTCACAGCTTCCACGTTGCCGTGGCATGGAGAAGTGCAAACAGCACTTCTAAACAGCAATAAATTGACGAGTTATTTGAAATTATGGTCATTATGCTCTGCCCTGCTGTAATGCCACAGGTGGTTGTTGTCTTCAGCAGGATTTAATCTTGCCTAAACTGACTACTAAGAAATAGGGCTGTAGTTAAGCTGGTTCTGTAGGGTCTCTTGAGACAATGGCAAAAATCAGGCCCTTCAAAGGTGATGTATTTCCTCTCGAAATGTGTGGCGTGGTGTACACCAGATTCTTTCCAGTATTCCAGAGAGAATATAGGATGAGCATTAATTCCTTAACTCTTTCCTATATAGCCCAACCTGCTCATCTTCTGCACTGCTGACATATTAGTGTCTCTGCCTTGAGGTGGTTCCAGTCTGCCCATGAGACACAGGTGCCTCTAGAGCTTATGGACTGCTTTGGTCAGAGGCACTTGCTTTTTAGTAGACCCTTTCATGCTGATAGGAAACTACAGAAATGGGATTGGATTTCCCCCTCAACAACATTTAGAGTTTGTTTTGTTTTCTTTTTCCTTCCCAAGAACATTTAATTTTAAAAAAGTTTGATCATTATTTTATAAAAATAGAAGCTGTAATTAACAGCATCAAAATAAAGGTACCAATAAGTTAAATTGCCTGAGTTTTAACTGACATCGACCTTGTGTAGGGCTGCAAATGTCATAATTTTAAACTGCTCATGAGTGAAATGAGATACTGGAAATGTTAATATAACTTCTTATGCTCTTACAATTTAATCACTGTCACAATGTTTGATTTTTTTCCCTCTTACTGTTGTTGCAGATGGTAAATGTCATTTAACAGAAAGAGGAGAAAAAAAACCCCAACTATTTCCCAAAGTCCCTTCCCCCTTAAGAATAACACCTAAACCAACAGATAAATTAACTTACAGAGATGATATGACATTTCCTGGTATTCTTCTCTTCAGTTTTGCAAAGTATTCTGGAGGAGAAATACAAAATTTATTCTTTTATTAAAAGATCATTTGGATTATTGATCTTGTAGCTTTTATGGGCCAATCATTCTGACTAAGATTTTTAATCCTAGCTAATGAGGGAGGTGAATTAATGAGATAATGAGATTTTTTTTTGCTTTTTTTGTTGTTGGAAGGTTTCTTGGATTTTTTTTAGAAGCACTAGACTGACATGTTTATGAATACAGAGGGATAGATCATTTTGAATGAAAGAAATGTTGGAGATGCAGTCATTTGAAGGACCAAACAAGCTCATGAATACGAATGATGTTTGAAAAATAAGACATCATAAAGTTGGTTTTCTTATTGATACTATAAACTAAGAAGGTCCACATTTGAGTACAGCAGTGTGTTTTGTTTCACAGTATTAAACACTTGGAAGAATGAACTTGGAATCGGGGTGTCTGGGTGCCCTTATCTTTAAATTTGCTCATAACCACTGGTGCTCTCTGTTTGAATATGCCTGAATTCATAATAACTTCTAGAAAAGCAATGCTAGTTACAGTATTTCCCAAATCTCTTCCTATATGCATATTTTTTACAAATGCAATGATTAACCATTTGTATAATTAATGCAACAAGTTTTAGCTTCTATGGATTTTTATAGAAACTAACTTTTCACCAAACTGTTCAAATCCATATACACAACTAGTTAAAAGACAACACATTGTTGTTGCTCTTACAAGGACGCTGGCACGACATTTTCGAAACAGAGATGATTTGCATCTTTATTTGCAGTAAACCAGGAGTTGTGCCATGCGAAATTCCTGCATGCCTGCAATGCCACGTCAGGATGCGGCGTGGTGCCAGAGCGGAGTCCAGATTTGCGCCTTGGTGCCACGGGCTCCTTGTGCCGCCTCCTCTCATCCTGTGCACGTCGCTCCCGAGAGCCAGGTGCGTTCAGCACCAATCACCTCCTGAGCAGGACGCGCCGCAGCCCTTTTCAGAGCACTGTCTGTGTTGGAAGAGACACCATTAATGTACATAGACCTGTTGCGGTTATCTCCTCTTGAGATAAGAGCTATTTCTATACAAAAGCTGTGGGAGAAAAAAAAAAAATCCCTTGAGATCACTGATAACACGACAGGATCTATTTTAAGACCTCTTGATGTTTTTGTTCCGAGAGCCTCTTCCCCAAGAGAAGGAGGAACTGGAGTTGATGCTCTAACTGTTCTTCTCTCCAGGTTTTTGTTAGTGACTCGGTCCATACCGCTGGCCAGGCTGGACAGCTGAGGTGAACAGAATAACCTGAGAACTGTCACAATACACTAACGAATGTCTAAGTTCTCCAGTAATCACACAAGAACCAACAACCTAATACCCAAGCAAGAGAGAATGTTTATAAAGGCTTTGGACTATAATCTTAACGATCTGAATGAGGTGGCTATAAATCAGAGTAGCTTTGTTAGCTGCCATCCCCATCAGTGGCATTCCCTGGAGAGAGCCAGACCAGACACAGGCAGCCCTGGACTCGCTGAGATGTGTGTGGAAGAGTGAGAAACAGTGGTTTCCTCTTAGCAGCCCTCAAAATGCCATTTGGGAGTTCTCCCAGTGAGACTGAGCTCTCATTCATGTAGACCTGAGGTCAGCATCCTCTGCGGTTACTGAAAATCTCCAACTAGTGATTCAGGTCAAATGTTTCAATAGCTGTGATGTGACAAATTTTTCTTACCATTTTGGCCAAAATTCTGATTCTGTCACCCTTCCTGCTTGTGGGAGGGATGAGGTTTTGCTTATAAGGTTAGCTTCACTGTATCTCCCACTAAAATGTAAGTAAGGCTGGCTATTGCTCATGGTATTCTTGCTACGCAGGGCAATGCACTATTCAGCTAAGCCTTTCTTTTTTCCTTATCTTCCTCTACAAGCGGCCAGATCCCCAGCCACAGGACCAGTGGGCCATCAACCACACATAAGTATCAAATTCAGTGATCCAGCCAAGTGAGCAGAATCACACACAGAATCACAGAGGTTGGAAGGGACTTCTAGATATCACCTAGTCCAACCCCTGCTCCAGCAGGGACACCTAGAGTCCCAGGCACCTGGTCACATCCACGTGTGTTTGGAAGATGTCCAGAGAAGGAGACTCCACAACCTCTTTGGGCAGTCTCTTCCAGGGCTCTATCACCCTCACAGTGATGAAGGTCTTCCTCATATGGAGATGGAACTGCCTGTAATTTAATTTATACCTATTACCCCTTGTCCTGTCTGAGCTCTGCTGCTCTCCTCAGCTCTGCTGTGTGCTGCTGAGTGTTGTTTCCATTCAAACACATTTCATCTTGAAACACATGCACACTAATAAGTATCACTGAAAACCTCATAATATTCAGCTAACATGCTACCTTACAAGAAAAAAAGGGGAGGGAGAAGGAGAAGGGGTAAAAGGTTGGGAAGAGCCTTTCAAGTTTTCCATGCTTTTCCAAAGGTTTCAGAGGGCCTTATTTTGATCATTAGTGCATCAAAAGGAAACCTAACAACACAAAATGTACAAAAGTGTGTTTTCCTGTCTTTTTATGCAAGGCAGTGGGGAAAAAAATAGATTATAATTGTCTCAACTGTCAAGATGCTACAAGGAGCCTAGCAGAAAGCTGAGGACTTTAGCACTGATTATTCAAAGAGCTTATGGCAAATGTTATTTGTTGTTGTGAACTTCTAAAGGGGAATAATACATACCCTGCTTTTCTGATGGCTGACAAAGGGAATTGGACACGCAATTCTCTTGGGCAGTTGAGAAATCTCAACCTTAAAGTCATTCCAGACTTACCGCAGTTCAGACATAAGCAAGGCTCATGTGAAAAGACAGTAACAGTGGGGAAAACACCAAATATTACAGTTTACACTTTAATTAGCAGAGTAGCTTTTAGCTTCTGTTTTCTGAGACCATATTTACTATCCCATCTAACTTGTAAGCTACTTACTGGAACTGAGAGGATAATTCTTATTTATTAATGTGGCCTCCTTTTCCATAATGCAGTGTTTACAGATTGTTTGCCAGTGTTTTATGTTTTCCATGGCTTCTAGTTGTTCTCCAGATAATGCATGGGAATAATTCTTAGCTGCAGAGTCTTAAAGGATAATTCATAGTGAATGTTTTAAATTGAACTACCAAGGACTCTGCTCATATTATTGTATTCATTTATTTATTTGCTCCAAATAAGGAAGCAGTGGACCTATCTAAGAGCTCACTGGCTGAGAATTGAGAAATAAATGTTATTTAGTTCTGCCAGTGACCTTGCACAAGGCATACCTGTGTCCCCACGCTTTCACTTCTGCATCATTAAATAAGGAGGAAGATAATATTTGCCTTAGCCTAGTGAGATTTACTGATGAGAAATGCGAAATGTAGTAGTTTTTCAAAGCCAGTGCCTATGGCCTTATAGCTTTGTCCAAGTATAGCAATACTCTACTGCTTCTTTCCTTAGTGTATGTTATTCCAGTATAAGAATGTGGTATATTCATTTAGGGGAATATATCATTTTATTTTTTATGATTAGGAAGAAACCTTGAAGGCTATCTTGTATAAGGTAAAAAAAAAATCAAAACCGCTGTCTCCTTTTAAAAAGAGAAGATCAAATACACAGAATGGAATGAAAAGAAAGCTATAGCGTGTTCATCCCATCCTTACTTGTCTCTCTCTTGATGAGTCCATTCACCCCCTTCTGTGTTTTTGCTACAGAATCCTTTCAGCAATATTTCATATTTTACCAGTTATTTTCAATTCACTGGCTTTTGCATGAAGTCAGCTTGGCTATTACAGACTGCCTTTATATTAGCAGGTCAGCCAAAGAGGCTCTGAGCAGCAGACAGTTGCTGAAAGGAGAAGCTGGCAGTCTAAGGAGGAGAGGAAATTTCATTCAGTCTTCTTTCCTTCCCCCTCTCTCTCTTCTCCACACTCTAATAACCTCTTTTCTTTTTTTTTTTTCTTTCTTTTTTGTGCCCTATAAATATTCTAATAATTCTCTTGCCTACTGAGTACTGGATGTTTTTTTTTAATCCATTCACTGGTCAAGATTGTGTACCCTTACAAAGTATGAGGTTGCTAGGGCTGATGCTTTCACTTTTTGTGCCTTATTCAATGTGATGTGTAAGCAATTACTCCTGGTTAGTAGATGGTGAATGTTGTGCCTTGTTCCCCCCACATCTTCACTGGACATGGTAAGTATATTGATCCCATGCAAACTTTATTTAGAGATAGTTGTTTAGAGGCAGTCTATATAAAACATATGCTACATATTATACCATGTGATATTTCAGGTGTCCCATTACTCACCTGTCTTGGACCAGCACAAGTACATCAAACATAATATTTCAACTAGTCCTTCAAAGGACTCACTCTCTTTAAATTCTGGAAAAAATCTAGATCAAGGAATGGAATCTTTCAGGGATCTTTGTAAAGGTTTATCTTAGAGATTTTTTAGTATTAAATTTGGGCCTGATTGTAAAAACGTACACACATATAAATGCTATCCTAAGAATGCTAGAGGTCATTATTTAAGTAAGAGCATCCAAGTCCTCAGTCGCTGTAAATAGTGGTTAGCCTCATAAACTTCCCTGTAGTAGTTTATAGAAGATGAAGATGCAGCCACTCTGTTTTGTAGACCTCTTAAATTAAGCAATCAACATTTATAGCAATAATGAATCAGCACTATAAACAATGCAGTATATTGTTCATTCACTTTCATTTCTCTGCCTTAAAATGACTACAACGTGCCATTTTTAGTCACTCATATGTGAAAAAGAAATCTGAAAATTCACTACCCCACTTTTTGGGGATGCAAATATGTAATTTATGCAATAAAACTGCTTTGTCAATATACTTAGGCATTAAATCTACAGTCAGTAGTCCAAAGTAGTGAGCCAGAAAGGCCTATCTTTGGATTCTCCATTTTGCAATTCTTATTCTGAAAGAGGTACTTATCAACTCTCCCATTTGCATTCTGTCTCCTCAGAGCTTGTGCATTTGTAATTAATGGCAATTTGATTTGTTTACGTTTTTAACAGTAAACATATGTTTAAAGAAAACTATCTGGAGAGTTTTGGAACACCCACAAAGTTGCACTCACAAAGTTGTATTTTCCCCAGGTTTGCCACAGCTGCTGCCTCCTTTCTGCAAGTGATAACTTGTCTTCCTCTAACATATATAACCTTATTATCATGCAAATATTTGTGCCACATTAGAATCAGGCTTGCTCTTTTCACTATAGATAAGCTTCCTGTATTATTACAGATAATGAAAATCCAATTTCTGAAAATGTTCTGTTATTGTTTCCTTTTTTCTATACTTTTTATTAGTGAAGAACTTGCAATTATTTGGTCCTATTCAGACTTTCCAAAGGAAGAACTGAAGTCATATTTCCCACAGATTGGGATTCTGATCATTGAAATTCACTTCTTTCTCTTCCTTTTATTTCCTTTTAAATAAAGAAATGTACTAGGGAAAAAGACCTCTGGTCCATCTGGAATGATATAAGTGCAAGTCAGGAATAATTGAACATAGTTTTGATCACCCCTTGAAATCCTAGATTAAGCAGTTTTTCTTACACGCAAAGAATTTCACTGGAACCTTTTGATTTATTGCACAATAGGTAGAAAGCTTCTTTTCTTCTTCTTCAGACTCTTACCCTGCCAATGCGTATTTGTTCTGTAAGTAGCACTGACATAAAAAGTCTGGAGTTGCCCACTTTCCTCTCTTTGACCGGTATTTGTTTGGTAAACAGAGTGCTATGAGGAGAGCTGTGTTAATCCTCTAAGTTTCGCTTTGGGAAGCAGCCACCCTGAAAGCTGAGAAAGCTTGAAGCAAAAATAATAAAACTTTGCAAGACTCGCCAGCATTTTAATATTTCAGAGCAAAAGTCTCATAGTAGTTGCCCTCATAGGAGATTTCAATCTAATGTAAGCTTCTTCCAAATTAACAAAATTGCATGTGCCTGCAGCCAGCCCCATGGGGTGGATGTAGGCTCTCTGAGGTTGTCTAAGTCCCCATAAACATTACTGGGAAGTTTCAAAAGGGGTTGCTAGAAATCATGGAGATAGGGAATTCACTCCTGAGCAGTCAGTGTGTGAGCTGACTGGAAAGGTGTGACCTGTGTGCTCTGCTCTCCCCACATCTCCTGACAGGATGCTTGCAGTCTGCCTCAACCCTTTCACGTCAGCTATTACGCTGAATAGACTGTTGTTATCATCAAACTACATATAAATGGGAAATAGGAAGCTAGATGTTGAAATGATTACACAAGAGGAAGTACTTAGTGTTGGAGGCCAGACAGGAATCCAAACCTCTCAGAAAAAAATTAGCTTCCCAAAGCAGGGCCTCACCCAGTGTGTGCAACAAACACTGCTGCTACTGGCAAGGCCGTGGACCAGAGGCTTCCTGCAAACTCCAGGGCTGCTTTTCACCATTACTTGTTGCCCAGCAAAATCAATCCCACTGCTCATGGGGAACATGTAAACCTAGGAGGCAAAATCCATCACTGCCTTCTTCTAAGGGACCTAGCTGGTCAGACAAGTAAGAGTCCCTCTTTGCTACCCCATTCGAAGAGACCAGGAGGAGACATAAAGTTGTACTGGATGGATAGACATTATTCTGAACACCGTCCCTCGCCTGTAGGCAGTGGAACACATTGTAAATAGAACTGTTTCCCTTGGAACAGCAAACACTGGTGCCCACTGCTTTAAATAATATTCTTTAAATAGTATCTGTTATCACAAAAACACTATATTGTATTCCATTAAGCTTTAATTTCCTCTGCTATGAGTAACAGTGTGTTCAAAAAAATAAAGTGAACCTATAGGAAAAAAAAAAACAGGTAGAAAATATGGAAAAAAAAGCCACAAAATCAGCCCTTCATATCTAGAATGAGATAAATACTCTTCTGTCCCAAATCTGTGAACAGGACCATCTTGAAAGGTGGCTTGCAGTGATAGGACTTCTTGATGACCTTAAAACTGAAAGAACAGATGAGTCCTATCTTCTTTATGAGCTGACTCTGGCTTTGAGTGCCTTCTGATAGCATGGATGACAGAAAGGAGCACTGGGCTATCTCTGCCCTTGGAACAGAGTGGGTCACACAGCACTATCACTTTTAAGTCAAGCTGCTCTCTGGGCATCAGTGCTTGACATGTTCTTAAAAACTATACACCATTTAATGTCCAGTAGAGAAATGATCCACACCAAGCAGGACAGCACTGTGCTATCAGGTGTAGCAAGAGATTTAGACTACAGTGATATTTGGCAGAACCACAGGCATTATTGCCTGCCTCCACAGATGGTTCTCTATAATGGAAATTGCTTTGTTTCTTCTCTCTGATTTTGTCATTCATGTGGGCTCCATGTCATTTAACTGTAGCTACCTTAGCATTAGATGTCTTGTCTAGGTTAATCATCTGTGTTCCTTTTATAGTTAATAGAAGAATTCAGCCTCACCACAAGTTGGTTCATCTCACCCACCTCAGCAAGTTTTCTTTGTCTACATACCATTTTTGTCTTACTTTGTAACTTAGTCTAATCTTCTCTCTGAACTAAATTAAGAGCTTAAAGTCCTACTGAACTGGAAAGAAATGAGGCCTCCAAAGTAGTTGTTACTTTATGTTTCAAATCTCATCCATATGGTCTTCCAGATTGTGTATAAACATGTATAAACTGCCCATGTCTTAAAGGCAAGGTGTCAAGACAGAAAAGAGTCAAAGCAGAAAGATTCTTTTATGTGCAACTATTTTTATAAGCAGGATATAGAGTCAGAAACCTTTTATATCCTTCTCCTTCATTACCACAGTCACAAATCTGAGGGCTCCCTGAAATCCAGCACCAAATCCTCTGTGCTTATGCCCAGATTCCTGCTGTACTGGCCATCTTTCTAGCAGGACTTAGTTTATCCTGGACTGTCTGATAGATACAGATGATATGGGTTCTTCTCTCCTTCCTACACACTTGCGATTCGTTGTCCTTTTCAAACCCAAGTTCCCTACCCAGAGGTAAGATTTTGTGCCAGATGAATTCTTCGGTGTTGTCACATGTCACAACAACAGCAAAATGACTTCCCAGCTATTAAAGGTCACATCTGGATTTACTTAGACAAAGAGCCAGCAGTCTTGGAGTGGCAGCGATACTTGCACGTCTCACATGTCTACTTTAGCAGAATAAGCACCAACAACTATTCTTCTTGACACAAGTCCTATGAGTTTATAATACATGGTCATTTATTGCTCTGTTTGTTTGTTTGTTTAAATTTTTTGCAATGTTCCAGCTCACATGAAAACCAAGTTTCACAATAACTATACCCTTCCCAAGACACTCACATATGTAAAAGCTGCCCCTGCAGCCATATAGATTTAAATTGTGACTAATAGTCCTTCCTTTGACTAATAGTCCTTCCTTTTACAGGAGTCCAGGAAAGACAAAACTACTAGGTAGTGCTTTCCAGCCTCCTCTAGAATAGTCTTGCTTCCATCCATTCCTTGTGAGTCATACTGAGAGCATATGCAACACAATGCATAGCATTGTGCCAGAGCTTTGAAACCACGCATTCACAGCTTCAATGCCACTACTCTTTGTTTGGAAAGACATGGATATTATTTGCTACAGCAAGTAAATAATCATTCTTTTTTATTACTTGCTCTCTATGATAATAAAGATGCATATTTTGCTCTTCTGTTTTGTACTAGGGAGACAATGCAGGCTGCACGCCTGCTGTAGGACTCCTGCCTTTCTTGTCCTCCGGCTATATATATCCGTTCTTCTATCCTTTATAATATGAATAAAGTAACCAGAACTATCTTTGTTATATATTTATATTGGCTCTACACGCACACACAGAAAAGACATATTCCAATATCAACTGATCAAATATGGCAATTCATCCACACGGTAACTGCATAATCGTGGGCTTATCAAGAACTCTAAAGAAGATAAGGATTTCCTCTGGGAAATTTAAACACAAATAGAATATAAATATGATAAATGCCAAAAAAGTGCACACTATTCATTTCCAAGTGAGAAATCAAGTAACTTAAAACAGTTCTTTAAAAGTCATATGGATGAGTCAGATTAATTATGGAATTACTCTATTCTTTGCAAAAAAAGAGAAGAGTGTGCATATTTTTTTTCACAGCTCATTAAATTCATCAGCTACTATTTGAAGTTCTGATATTCCCAGGCAGAAAGAGCTATTGAGGTGTAAAGTATGTATTGTTATTGCTGCTCATGGTATTTGATATCTTTCACCTGCCATTCTAAGACATGCTCAGTGTAACAGAAAACGCATGAAGTAGGGACCACTCTTCTAAAAATATCAGCCCATTATCTCCTTTTTTTTTGTCTTTCTGAGAAGGAAAGAAATTCACCCCTCAAAGATTATAAGCCATTTGCACCCTTTTGACACAATCTTGTATGGCTGAAGCCCGTGTCAGTTTTGTCGGTCCTAGATTAAAGACTTCACTGTGACAACAGTGGTGCTATATGGGAAGCTGTCATATAATTGAAAATCTTCCTAGCCACGGAGTGACTTGGAAGGGGACACAGTGTGTGGCTGGA
The DNA here is from genome assembly GCA_032353885.1 of Nothura maculosa. NCBI lineage: Eukaryota > Metazoa > Chordata > Aves > Tinamiformes > Tinamidae > Nothura > Nothura maculosa. Next base: position 454,007 of record JAUBOD010000249.1, on the reverse strand, counting down.
AAGAGAATCCCAAACCCCAGAAGCACCTTCAGGAGGGCTGCTCCACACTGCCCTGGTGGTTAAGCAGTGTCCAGCTGGCACTTACCCTTCCTTCTTGCTATGAGCAGTTTCACAGTGAGATCATATCACACCCATGACATCTAGCAATCTGATTGAGTGTCCTAGATACGACACCTCTGAAAAGCAGATCGTTCTCTGCTGCTCAGTAAATCTCAGCTAAAGAGAAATTTTGCTCTTCAATTTGGGGACTTACAGAGAGTTAAATTTATAACTGTTTTTTAAAAAGCTCCTGAATCTTAGAGCTCGATTAAGTGAGCTTTTATAGAGAGCTCTCTTATATAGAGGAATTCTCACTTATATAGAGATACTCTCTCAATACTCTCAGTTATACAGAGAAATTTCAGGAGATACACCCATAATTCCTACTTTTACAAACACAGGAAAATATATTTTTTAGTCTAATTTGACCACAATCTAACAAGTGGAAATTTTGTCACTGAATCTAACAGGATGGACCTCACCCTCATCTCACATAGGTCCCAGAGAGATCCAAAGCTGAATGCACATATCAGACAATGAAACGGCAGTTCTCAGCTCATTTGCCCTTCCACCCTCTTTCAAGGGAAGGAATCACCCTTTCTGTCCATTTTTAGAGGCTTGATGTTGAACACAGGCTTTGTCTGCATACAGCAAATGACTTCAATTCCTTAATAATCTGTTGTTAATAAATGCTTTTATCCACCAGTTATCCTGTACAATGATCAACATAAAAGCAAACCAGTCTTTTACTGAAAAGGAAAACATTCAAATGATACATAGCTGTTTTTATATTGTAGAGACTAGACTGTACAACAAAGCTTGAGTAATTTCCTTCTCAAATGGAATCATGTCCCATTTGATGCCATAGCTACACAAGGATCTAAGTTTTGGTGGTTATGACATCAATTTAATATCTTGTATACCTCCATCTTATACCTCTACTGGTGCCTCTCTACAGGCCTTTAAGTGTTGACTTTATTATGGCATAATAGATAAGTACAGTCTGCCATATAGCAGGTTGCCATTCAGTTATTTCCCATTTATTTAGTTTTTTTCATAGAATCACAGAATGGTTGCATTTGGAAGGGACCTTCAGAGATCATCTAGTCCAACCCCCCTGCTTAAGCTTTTTGAAGCCTTTATTATTTTTACAAGATTTACATTAGCACAGAAGGTTTAGAAAGTACCACTGAGCCAATACAACAAAATTTACCTTCAACAAAATTTACCTTCAACCAAAATGACACAGAAAAAAATACTAACATGTACCTGAGATAATTATATCTGATCTCAATGCAATTACTTTTGTTTTTAATGGTACTCATAGGGTGAAGCTGTGTGAACACTGAGGAATACTTAATTCTGGTTTTTATACTTTATCTAGTCAGGATAAAACCAACTAATTCACAAATATGCATTTCAAGCAACTATGACAGAATGAGGGCATTACGGTTGTGGTACTCTATATACATCGTGAAGTGTCAGTAAATGCAGTCGTCTTGCAGCAGTCTTGAAATGCACCCGTCCAGTGCTGTCCTCTGGATAAAGGAGGAAGGGGCAAGAATGGCTTCTCATTACAGCTAAAATTAGGACTGAAAGACACTCTTGAAAGTGTCTGTGCATTTCAGGATCTCCATAAGCTTCAGGGCAAAGCCTGAACACTCTCACCCTAGTTAGGACGCATGGTGCCAGGATGGCTATGGGGAAATGGGCAATGCTGCTGAAACCACCCTGCAAGACATGCCATGAAATTCCTACTCAGCATGAGTTAAATAAAACTTAAAGCCAGTTCCCTGCCTCCTTTAAGTGTTATGGAAGATACTCAGCAATATATCCTTCCTGAGCAGCCTACCCATGGCCCAGGAAGCTCTTTGCTCGAAGGAAATCAGAGGACGGTAGAACTGAGCTGCAGCAAAGTCTCTGCAAGGTAATGCAGCTAATGTGACTGGTGGAGCAACTCGCCTTCCTTCCTTGGCGTCCTCAAGGTTCCTCTACACCCAAAAGTTCATCTGCTTTTTCTTTGTCTCTACACAACCCATGTAAAAGAATACTCGTTCTTTTTCCAAAGCCTGAATCTTTATAGGTAACAGAAGGAGACTGATCTGTCATTAACATATTGGTATTACAATGAAACAGGTCAACTGTGGGTGTCTTATCATTGACGATATGCTTATCATATCAAGTATTGCTCTGCGGAGGAGTAAGGTCTGTGAAACAAATATCCATCTTTTCTGAACGGAGAAGAGAATCAGGCTTACTGATTGTTTTTAAAACATGATGTAAGAAGTAAGAAGACCAGATCAAATGTCAAGAACCAATTTGTTCATGTGAGATTTGCCACTGGTAGTCTCTAAAAGTCAGCAAGAGCTTAGTTTCTATTTCACAAGTCCTGATCATATCAGTTAGCTCCATGCTATTAGATTAACTTGCACACTGAACTTTTCAGAGATGGGGGAAGAAAAAGATAAGGGAGAAAAAGAATGAAGAAAAGCTTAAAATAAAGGCAAGGGAAACAAAGATAGAGATGGAGTATGAGAGTCATAAAGAAAACAAAGTTGGTAGGATTAAAAAGAAAGGGGAGAGAAGGGAAAACTACGTAAAAAGGAGAGAGAAGAAAACAAGTGTTCCTGATTAATAGGAAAGGGAAATGGGATTTTGAGGGTGGTGACAGAAAGATGCACTGAGTACCTCCTTCCTGGGTTGAGGGGATAAGACAACACCAACATATGTATTTTCCAGCAGAGCTAAGCAGAGATTATTCTCATTTCATTTGTATTTTAGAATATTCTTTACTCATCCATGGAATCTAATCTTTTTCTGCTTCTGCATTGTCATGTGGAAAATCTCATCACAAATGCAGCAGGGTCTCCTCACTGTTCAGCTGCACTTACTTTCACTGTGAAATTAATACACAAATTGTCAAAAGGTCAAACGGCAATTCTGTGTCCAAGTTAGTCTAGATCAGATCCTTAATGCTCAAATTATTAAGATTCACATGGAGCTAAAGTGATTTACACCAGTGCATCCATTAGAAGAACAGCCTAAAGCAGATATCTAATAATAAAACTATTAAAGCTAAAAGTGACGTCATCTCACTGAAGTGAGTGTTGTATCATACTGAGGCTAATGGAGTGAAATTATACTAAGTGAGAGCTGGTCCCATAACATTTAGCACTGTAAAGTCATTAATTTCATTAACTTCAGTGTGTGTGTGTGTGTGTGTGTATGATTTAAACCAAATTTGGAAAATGCTTTCATCTTTCATTTAAGAGCAGATTGAAAATTTCCATCAGTTTAATCTATTTTTTCATTTTTTTAATTTTATGTAACATTTTGCTTTTATCTATGAGATACCTTTTAATGCACATTGCACAGACCCTAGTTTTATCCTAATGCTGCTCTGTTTGTAAATGATTTAATTTTCACTTAGCATAGGCTAAGAGCAAGAATATAGAAATACTATACTTGCTTGGTCTAGTCTAGATGAGTCAGACTCATCATATCTTTCTTTAATAATGACCAGCTCAGAAGTTTTAGTAATTATGGTATAAGCTGTCCTCTCCTTTAAATATTTTCTTACTGGGATATGCATGGTAATGAAGCACCCAGTTTGTTACATCTTCCAAAAATAATTTTGGACTTTCTTGTTACACATATAATTGACCAGACTCTTTATGAATACTGTCAAATTTCTGGTCTGAATTATTTTTGTGGCAACTAATAGCGTGGCCTTTTCGTTCGCTTTTATCAAAAGCACCTATTGCTGAGGGAACATTTTCCAACCAGGTCTAATTAGAACCTGTTAAATTGTATTCCCCATTCCATTCCTTCTGCTTCCTAATGTCTTTTTGGTTTTCTGGCTACAGCTAAAGTCTTCATTAAGCTGTCTATAACAACATCCAAATCTCTGTCCTTAGCTGAATAATTAATACATAATGCTTTCCACTTTCATAGATGTTTTAATACTTTGCATTTATTGATGCTGACTCTCATTTACTGTCATGATCCTTGTGAAGCTCATTCATCAGCACACAGAACTGAATGAGACCACAGGGCCATCAAGTCTGGAAGCACTTCACCACATAATTGATGCTGAAACCGGAAAAACCTGCAAGAACATCTTCTTTCCTTTCCCACACACCATAAATCAGCCTTCTCTCATGGTGACTAACCAATATATCTGTGCCATCTGCAAAATACACTGCCTTGCAGTTCACTATCCTTCTCCAGTATTACTAAATACATTAAGCAATGCTGCACTTCATACAGAAAGTTCAATGACTGTTTTCTTATTTCCCTTGCCAGGAAGAAACTCCGTATTTTTTTTCTGTTATCATATGAAGATCTATGCTTATATAATCTGGAAGCCACCTTCAAAAAGAGAAATGCTACAACAGGCAATAAAACTTCATGGCTGAACTTTTTATAGATTTTTTTTCTTGATTCCAATAAAATATGTACGAGGATCATTAGGAATTCATTATTTTTTTTCTGTAAGAGAATAGATTCCTGTAAGGAACAGAGAGATTAAGGTATTATAAAATGTACTGAAAAGCAGTATAGAATAATCTAAATGCTTTCAGAAATATAAAAAGGTAGGTTACAGTGCTGGTAATAAAGCTGTAAGGACTTTCATTTGAATGTTTTGTTATACTTTGAGTTCATTTTAGCTCTCCACTTTTTTTTTTTAAATGAGATAGCTATTCATCTTATTTATCCTTAGGAAAAAAAAAAGAGATTACATTTTAGTTAGAGGTAATAAAGTGAGAAGGGACTTTTCAGCTGTGTGATTTAATAATTTAGGCCCCTTTCAGCAGTCATCATCTGAAGCAAGAAGAGCAGAGAACATCCCACCAGGAAAGCAGCCCTTCTGTGGCACGTCATCATTTTTTTCTTTCATTCCTAGAGGCCTCTTCCTTGGCTTTTATCTGTAAGTGGGTTGAGCACGTTGACTATGCCTAGTCCATTTGTAGGAAGGAATGGAGACTTGAGTCATCAACACTTCACACCTTACACTCCTCGAGCCCTACCAGCATCGGACATTGTTTCTGACTCTTTTCCTACTTTTTCTATATTGCTGACTTCAATGAGATCTCTCACCCAAACATTGCTACAAGGGGAAAACCATATAGATCATGCACATGAAGAGAGGCAGTTGCAGCCTGGCTGGACTGAAGAAGAGAATAGTAAAACAGAGCTTTTATTTTACAATGAATTTCAAATCCAGGGAACTGATGAGAGATCTGAACACCCTCGCAGCACATCTAAACTCAACTAAACCTGCATTTGGAAACCCAGACACTTCTGCAGCTTCTTTGTACAATTCTCTCAGGTGACAAGAGTTTGGAACAGAAAGAACAATGGTATAGTAAAATATAAATCACTAGAAAGATTTTCTTTGCCTCACTAGATAAACCAGAAAATAAAACAGCCTTTTCAAAAGCTAGATTTAATTTACAAAGACATGAGCAATTTGTAGCATTTGAGGAAGATTTGTTGTCTTGTTGCCATGAAGAAAGGAAAATAATGCATCCATAAGCATGTGTAAAGACAGTTTGTTTCAGGAATGGTTAATTCACACATCTTCAGGACACCAAAATGCTTCCGCAGGAATAATTGAGGGGTTTCCATTTTAACCTCTTAAAACAGCATTGCAGGACTAAGCAAAAATGAAAGGAGCCCACTGACAAATAATGCATGATTACCTGCTTGAGTTTATAAGAGGTAAATAATTAGCAGAGTTTTGTGAGTAGTAAAAAACATACATTTTTAATAAGAAGTTCTGCTTTCCATAGAGAAAATGGAAGGTTACAACATCCTTTCAGCAAGGGTCTCCCCAAACCTCTCAGTTCAAACCCTGCTTCAAAAAGAGCCCCATGGGACACAAGGGGTGCTCACAGAGGTGCTCTGCAGAATGAGGCATGGGGGTACCACCACCCCTGGGGAGAATGGCAGGTCATTTACAGCCAAAACATGATTTTTTCAGGATTATTTTTAAATTACCCTTCACAGCGTGCAGTTAAAATGCTTTTATTCTTCCATGAACTTCTCGTACAACTGATTCACGCAGAGTCTCAGGAAAACAGGCAAAGGGTTTTGCAGACAAAAGAATCAATAGATAGGCTAAGACCTTTCTTAACTTGCACTAAGGGGATTCCTCGGATAAGCTTTATATACATTTTCAAGGCAAATTTATTGTATATTTGTAAAGAGAAATGTCTTGCCTGAGTAGAGGAATTAAGCACTATAACTGGCAAGGGCTGCTGGTAACCCCCCATGTGCATACTTGGTTCTGGTGATATCTAAGAGTAACACTAGCCTGCAAAATTCAGAGCAATGGGTAGGAACCGTGCGAACACAAACCATCACACAATACCTTAACACAATACCTTAAGGTATTCTTCAGAGACAAGTGACCAAACACAGTGTTTCCCTATTTGCACTGGACCGTTTGCCAGAGAAGGACAACTATCCATTATTGGATATCAATCAATCAACTGCTTTTCTTAGGACAGGACAAGACTTAAATGCTTTGCCTAATAATTAGAAACACACAGGTATAGAATTATATTCAAGGAAGCACTACTGCTTTTTATATAAAAGGCTTGTAAATACAGAGGGATGAAGAGGGAAACGGCAACTTTTTGCCTTAGATCCTGACCTGCTCAGTGGTGCTCTTTGCATTTAGAAGTGCTGCTCCTGCCAGGAACACTGAATCCTCACACAAGGTCTCCGGCCTCTCTTTTGCTAGGAAGGATGTTAACTGCAAATATGAAATTGGTAAGTGGGAAAAAAGACGTGTTATGTTTTAGCAGCCAGCAGTACTTAAGTATTTTGCTTATTTAAACTAAATTACACAGAGTGACTGAAAGAAAAAAAGAATAGTGCAAAGGAGAAATATGACCAGAAATCTAGTTTACTGTTAATCCACAGAAAAATAAGAAAATATTCAATTATTGCTACCATTTAAAATAAATCCAAAGGGCCTATGTGCACCAGCCAGAATTGTCATGCCTCTGTGGTGAGGTTCCTTGGGCAGATAAATGATACAACTCCTATAAAAAAAGTATTAACAGACATCATATGTTAAAACATATTTCCATCTACTTACAGCCAATTAAGAAGTGCATCCATTTTCCTTTTTTCCCTCTTTTTTCCCTCTTTTGCTAGCTGCTGTGTGAGAAGGGAAAGATTCAAGATAAGGGGAAATGCTTAAGGTGTCACTGGTTTGGCAGATGTCAGTTGTACTCACTGCTAACTGAGATTAGCTATCCCACCTTTGCAAATCTGGGGAACTTGGCATGGACATTCCTGCTCGTCCTGGATGGCAATTACTCTTATTAGGTAGAACTGAAAGGAAGAGAAAGGCATTAGTGAATATGAGGACCATGGAGATCTTCAGTAGTTGCTTAAAAGTAATATGCATCACAGGTTCAACAAATAAAATGACTTTTCTGTTAGAACAAACATCACCTCCACTCTTTATCCTTTCCCACAAAATAGACAAGAAGAGATGTCTAAACCAAAATGTAAGAACAGGTCATGATGGACCCCCAGAATATTCTCTCAGCCTCCAAAACTGTGTCTGACAGTTTCCTAAGCTACAAATCCCAAAAGATGATGACTTCCAGAACTATGTCTGATAAGGAAAGCAGGGCAAAAAACGCCATAATTTAACAGAACCTCTTTCATGTAAACGTACCAGCAGTGGAGTATGTTACTGAGTCAGCTGTAAAAAATAGAAACAAAAATCACTGACTCCAATAGGCTGTGCCAGAATGCTACAGGCAGTAATATCAAATGAAACATTGAGGTCAACAGGGATGAGCAAAAGCGAACCAAGAACTAACAGGCAAAGTTATTTAAGCACCACAAAAAAAATCACAGTCATTCCTGTGAAAATAGTAGAAATCAGGCTGCAAACAGCAGCTGAGGATGCCAGAACCACCCTACACAGTGCAGCCTGCCGCAAGCTTACCCTGAAATAATATTAATAGCTGTTCTGCTTAGCTAGTAATTACCACGTCCAAAATCCCATGTGCATTCAATCACCACAGCAAAGAGCCAACGGTGCTGGATCATCCCTGCACCTCTACACCGATTGCTTGCGTAAACAAGGCCAGTCAGTCATCACTCATTGTATATGTATATCGTTAGGAAAATTATTTACTGCTCAACGTTTGATTTTCACACCTTAAAGTTTTCTCTGTTAATTAGACCATGACGAACACACACACACACAAATACACTCAAATGAAACAAACGACCTAAGATTTGATGTCATGTTCCGTAAGGAATGTGATTCCTATTTTCTCTTGAAAAACAGCGATGAGACTCTCTTGATTGCCATCCACTGGATTCAGTGTTACCTGAACATTCGCACCAGTGAATTATAACAGTTATTTTTTTCTCAGTGCTTACATGAGGATGCTTTTCCAAGCAATAGCTTTATTTACATTTGCTTTCTAAGTGAAAAGCTTAAAGTTCCTCTCCACACTGTAGCAGAATATCTAATCAGGTGGAGAATTCAAGTTTTAGCATGGTTCTACTTCCAAAACAAATTTGAAGCAAACATTACAGGCCATTTGGATTGTCAGCTCAAATAGACAGATTGCTGTTATTTGCATGTAATCCCATTTCAGATTTTTAGTTTATACAGAGAAGCAATTTAGCCAAAAGGGAGAGGAAAGCCAAAGAACCTCCCACATCATCCCATTCACCAGAACCAATCTCTTCATTTTATGTACTCAGGCTTGGGTTTCAGTTTGCATATAAGCACAAACATTTCAAGAGCTACAGAAAACTTATCAGGTGCCACTGTGCTGAAATCAGCTATTCCACCCAGCTCCTCTGCTTCCCAGCTTTCCTACGCTGCATGCTGCTTTATGCATAAAGTGTATCACCAGATTTCTTCTTTGGACATGCTCCTTTTTATTCTATGTTCATAGAGACTGATATATTATCAACTCCGTAGGATTACAAAAGGTTAAAAAAAGGCATTGCTTAGAAAAAAAGAAGTTGCATTGTAATGTACGGAGTGTATTTGCCACTGTGAAGAGATTTGATAGGCAGGACATAGGAAATAATTAGGAGTGAAGACTCCCAGGGTGGTCAAGAGCCATAACTGAGTTATAACTAGTTTGCTCTATTTTCATTTTGATATTAACATAGAAAGCACCAACCACAGCAGGACACATAATTTGAATGGGAAGGAAATGGCTTATTAATACAGGATCAAAAGCTTGACAATAAAGTATAGTCTTTGCTCAGCACTTAGGAAAACAATTTCAGAAGACTGTTTGCATGAGACATATCTAAAAGGACAGGTCATATTATTTTGCCATAAATTCATTTTTAAAGCTCAGTATTTTCAAGATAATAGATTTCTTTGATGCTTTTTGCAATGAACTCGGTTTACTAAATTCCCTCTGTTGGCTTTTGTTATAACTTAGCTGTTTTCTTGTTCAGTTTTGTTCCTTTAATTTTGCTTAGAAATCTAGTCTCTTGTTCTAACACCCAAATATGTGATATGTTTGATATGTTTAAGTTAATTTTTGGTTACTTTCTAGTTGGCTTTATATGGTGAGCCTTATTACGTAAAATGTGACACATTTGTAGGCATTGTAGGACAACATATTGCAAATAAAAACACAGTGAGCATATGATTTCCAGAAAAAAAATTCTAATAATTGTTAATTTTGAAAACTTCCGAGAAAACACTTTATTGCTCTCAGGGAATTACTTAGCTTTCTATGTCTGCTTAGAAACTCAATGATTTTCTTTAGGTACTCACATCAGTCTGCACAAGGTTTGCACTTAAAATATTTTATGTAAGTTACCTGAAAACAAAATTTCTATAGACTTCTAAGATATATTCTTTACCCTGTCTGCTAAGGAGAGATTGATTTATTTATCCTTAGAAGCGAATTTAATATGAATACATATTAAACATCAACCCCAAGTCAGGTATATGCCTGTGCGAGGCATTCCTGAGATGCTTTGGTTGGGATGAAGGATAACTTAGCAAGAGACAGAATTGTGCCAGGGTCACATTATTCACTGTCCCACTCAGGCCAGAATTAAAGACAGGCACCCGCATGCTAGGGATGGAACATGCACAGAGTGAGTGTTGTCATGAAATGAGGAAGAAGGAAGGAAAGGAAGGAAAGGAAGGAAAGGAAGGAAGGAAGGAAGGAAGGAAGGAAGGAAG
>JAUBOD010000249.1:433211-443658 GCA_032353885.1 Nothura maculosa | reverse complement strand
GGAAGGGAAGGGAAGGGAAGGGAAGGGAAGGGAAGGGAAGGGAAGGGAAGGGAAGGGAAGGGAAGGGAAGGGAAGAAGCAATGAACTGGAGGGCTAAGCTGAGCAACAAAGATGTTAGACACTCTTACTGGAACTGAGGTTGCTCCATCACCAAGAGCAGGCACTGGAATGCAATGTCAAAGCATTGATGCAATGCTTTTGGCAAGATAAGCACCATGACAGACAGTGGTTTTTTTTCTGAGGAAGCACAAGAGGAAAGAGGAACAACTGTTTAGTCAAATATACAAGGAGCCAAGAAGGAAACTTGCAGCCAGTCAATCTTCTTTTGTCAGTCACAGTGAAAAAAAAGAATAAACTGTCTTGGAACTACTAAAAGTTGCATTCAACTCCGTTCTCGAATGAGCACACAAAACAAGATGATCTTCTCTGAAAAATGAGAATTCACAGTTAGTATTACAGCTAATAATCTGGCTCATATTACAGCTGATTCTCTGGCTCCTCTAGAATTCCACTCAGGGAATCTGTATGAGAAACATCTGGTATCTCCAAGTATTTTATCTGAAAGTTAGCATGAGCGGGTTACCAACATGTCTCTGCATTAACACAATAACGAAGCACTAATGATAAAGCACCAGCAAATGATTTTTGAATGCTCTATTGAATTGTTTGGAAATAGCATAGAAGACTTTTGGAAGTACATGTCATGGAGACATGATGGATAATGGTCGTTGATCATCATCTCTTCCATGATGTGAGTCCCTCTCCCTAGGGAGAAGAGACGATTACTCCCCTTTTGATCATGTTCGTAAGCAAGGAGTTGACTGAGAAGCACAGGAACTAGATACACTGCTAGATGTGAAAGAGGATGGGCAAAAAAATAGCTTTTCTTGCAGGATCCAATGGATTTTTCTGCCACACTAGAAAAACTCCTGCATCTTTGGTGTGCTCACTTCAAAGACAAAGCATAGACAGATGCAGTTTGAAGCTGTGGATGACTGAACCATATGAGTGGATTAGCATTGCAAGAATGCACAGAAAGCCTTTTTTAGAATATTAAAGGAGTAAAATTTGTGGATTCTGAAGTCACAGAATACAATCTGCCACAACCTGCAGCTTTCTAGATTTGTCAACTTCACAGTGACCCTAAACAATACTAAATATACTCTCTAAAAACAGTCTGCTGCATGTATCGAACACCAACATTAAAAACTCTTGCTGGAACTAGGTAGTTTTAGAAGAAACCCTATTATGATTACTCTTGAATGATGTATGATTAAATATTTAGATAGAATTTTCTTTGCAGCAGGAAACATAACCTAGCATGCAAGATTAAAAATAAAAATAAATAAATAAATGATAGGAAATATTCTTACTGAAAAGTGTCAGTCCCCAGATACAGAGGTAAGAAAAGCCACCCATGCTATGCCTGTGGTTACAAGGCACCATTCTGCTGGGAAGATAAAACAAAATCTATGAACAAAGAGAAAGACTTATGTGCCACCCTTTCAAATCTTCTGAGGATAACTCCACCTTTTTTTTAGGAAAAGGTTTGAGTCATTTCAGCAATATCAAGATATTTCAGAGTCAGAATAATAAAAAGAATTCCCCAAATCTGTTTCTAATTTGTAATGAATTGGGCCAGAACAGTGTGTGCATGAAAATTAAAATGGAGACAGTTGTGACTCAGAGCAAACATGCAAAAGTGGCCAATCTCCCTCCAGGATTTCAAACTATTGATCCAACATGGATCAATGTGTGAGCAGCCCAAAGTGACCTGAGATCTACTTCCAGATAAAGAAAAGGTTTTTGATTCCCAGCACAGTGTGTCTAGTAAATTCATGCTGCTTGCTTCTCCTGAAAAGATGTCTGCTAGTTAAAAAAAAGGGGGAAGGGAGAGAGGGGAAGGACTGCAGATAGGTGTTTATTCTGAAAACCAAGGTAATGAAAGTATAAATCCTTGTTATTCTTCTTGTTGATTATAGGAGAAGGAAGCGTTGACTAAAGGATGTCTTTCCACTTGTATTGATTATTGTGTGCTTTTTTATTTTTTACTTTTAAATCTGAAGTGAATACACTGCTAAGAAAATGCTAAGTATCCAGTTGGCAGCCAATAGGTCATGCATGTTTTCTCCTAACAGCATTTGCATTTGATATTCCTCTAGCTGTTACTGAATATGATCATTTGTATAAAAGAAAATCTCAAGGACTAGAAGATATTCATAATCTGCAGGCAAGATCATGTTGACTGAATAATATATTCAATTTACACCATAATGAAATCTCTTTCATCTTTATAAAGTAGGTGAAAAAATGCAGCTTTTTAAAAAATCTGTTTTGTACTGCCCTGCAAAATGTGTATTTGAGTCCTCAGGGAGAACTTGAACGTACATAAGTAGGAAGCAAAATATATACTAACTTTGGTCTCATGAAACCTGTCACTTAAGTCCTCATCAGCATGAGAGGAATGGCAAGTAGCAAATGCAAACCTAGTTTTTGAGCGGGACTCCACAGGGTATACAGACTCCACAGACTGTGACTTCCAAGCAAAGAGTTTAAAATTAGAATAAAAAGTAGAACTGGCAGATACTTGGATAAATCTGAGTGGTGAAGACATCCCACAGCTTCTGTAGGGGCAAGGTGGCTGCTCAAACCTATTACCGTTCTCTGAAGGAGTCCACAAACATGTGGACAGGGCTGGTGTGGTCAGTATATTGTCCTTGGGTTTTCAAAAGGAGCTTTTGACAGGAGTTTTAAAGAAATCAAGCTTCTAGCTTCCAGAGAACAAGAGAAATGAGTTCCCTTGTGACAGCTAAGAAAAAATAGATGGAAAGTTTTCACAGTGGATGGTAAAACACACAGTATCTGTTATCTAATGCTGCTATTTCAGTGCATTTCTGAATGAATTAGAAAAGTGTCAATAGTGAGGTAACACATTTACACATACAAAATTATTCAGGATAAAGAAGTAGCAGATGAAATTCAATGTTCATTGCTGCAAACAATAACAAATCTAGTATTTACAAGGTTGAGTAGATCTCATTGCTGTGGTGCCTGAGTGCCCTAAGAATTATTTCCTCAACTCTTCAATGAAGCCAGAATTTATTATTAGGGCAGATAGAATAGGAAGGGATCTCTAGATTCTTGACTCCAATTCCACAAACATTTTTTCATATAATCACTTTTATAGGTTTATCAAGTTCTATTTTGAAGATAGTTCTTTTTCTCCACAAGTTTCCTTGGATAGTTATTTCAGAATATCTGATGTCTTTTTTTTCCTTCTCTAATTTATTAATGACTAACATATCACATTTTTCTTAACCAAATGCATGGTTTAATTCAGTATATTTTCTCCCTCCCATTCCACAACATTCCTCTGCCATTTCACAATATCCTTTAGACCTCCATCATTTTCCTCAGTAGATTTATAGATTTCTATCCTCAAACAACTCCTCTTTTTATAAGGCTGAACAGATCAGGCTTACACAGCGTCTTACTTTAAGATAGACACTTTGTTCCTCCAAATATCCTAGTTATTGTCTTCTGAATCTGTTGTCTGAGTTCATCTTCCTTCTAGGACAACCAGATTTGTACACAGTATATGTTACGTCATTTCTTGGAACTATTTCTCATGACATCCTTTAGAATGTAACTTGGTATATACACACACACACATATATAACTGATATATAAATGCTTCACTTTAACTAATAATTTCATAGGTAAGAGCCATTCTTGATTATTGTGGCTCCTTTTTTCTTGTTACAACAAAAACTAGATACTACTTAGGCTCTGAGAAAAAACAAGAGAATAAAATACATCTCAAAATATTTCATAATGTCATTACCAGAAAAGGTAAATAATTTATACTAATTCTCTTCTAAAATATAGCAACTTTTGAATCAAAATATAAAAAGGAAACAGTAATTTGACTATGTCACTAATGTTAATGTGCATAAAGAGTTCATTGACTTATATGGTTCCTAACTTACTTTCACATTTTATTAAATAGAAGTGTATCTCAGATGAATGAAGAAAATATTTCTTTAGAGTGGTATGCATTATCTTGACCTATAATCACAGCCAAGGTGTAGCTCTTTCTGCATGTTTTACAACTTTTTTTCATGTTTACCTTGTAATATATATTAGTTGGTCAATTTTACATCAGAACATACAAACAGTGATGAGGCAGAAACTTAAAGTTAACATAAAAATGTAAGTTATCAAGTTCTTTTAGCCTTGTATTATCATTAAAGCTGTTCTTAAATTTGTTGGTTTGAGCATTTTTTGATGTGCTAGAATTAACTGCATGGCCAAAGTAATGGTGAGATAATAAATGGCGGTAGAAACGACTTCATTCAATAAGTATTTGAAAATAAATTTCTATTCTAAACATATAAGTACTTACATAGTATGACTGCATGTGTATTAATTTTTTAAATCACTGCTGGTTACAATGCTAGTTATGCTAACGTAGTTAACATAGACCTCTAGAGATCATCTAGTGAGCCAGGCTGAACATGCTGAAATGGCCTTAACATTACAGGCATACAAATCCTTCTCTCAAAATCCTAAGTAATGAGGGATTTTATATTTGCAGACAGAAAGCCTCTTCATAAAAACAAGGAGAAACACTTGTTAGCACACTAGAGCATGGCTGCTCTATCTGTTTCTCTTTCTACTATGACTAGAGCTTTAAACTTCCTGGACTTGGGATAAAACAACATATTTTTGACAGCCTGATATTAACTAAAATCTTCTATGATATTTTGGCAGGGAATATCTCAGAGGCCTGAAAATTAAATCAATTCTTCGGTGTAAGAGCAGAGCAAAATAGTTAGGTACGATTTAATATTTGGGATTCAATAAATACTGGAGAAGCATAAATCTGTACATAGAAAAACGTGTCAAGTTCTTCATATAAATTAGTCAAGTCTAGTAAAATGAATATATATGCTAGAGAAGGCAAATCCTTCTGTTATGGATGTTATGGAAGTTTTTGTGTTGTTTTGTTTTTATTTTGTTTTCTTTACTTCAGAGCAGTTAAATTTTGATCTAGGTGGTGTCACTTTTGTGTTGGAACAAATCCAAGACCTTAAAGTATAACTGAACTTTTTCATGTTTGATTTGCCTCTTTCTCAACATATTAGAGCAAATTTTCATTTTCCCATCAATCTTCCGCAAGTCTGTAAACTGAATCTTTGTTGTCTGGCAAGGTTTTATTAACTTGTCAGTAAATATTGTCTGATTATTAAAGTCTGCAGTGAATTGGAAACGGGGAGAGTTTTCTGAACACTGGAATGTAGTCCAAGTTAGAACTCGTTCCTTGGCCGTAGGTGCTCATTTATAAATGATCAATTCATCATGTGAAATGGAAGGGAAATAGTTCCAGGTTTATGTCACGCTGTTGTGATGTGATGTGCTTCTCATTGACATGATTCGGGTAGAGGTTGAGCCACAATGAGACTAAAGCTGAGAAACCAGCAGCTGAATTTTGCTCAGACTTTCTATGTTATTCTGGTTAGAATAGGAAGATTGAGAAAAGTATTTAAATGTAGTTTAAACTGTTCAAAGCAGAAAAAGAAGCATATCAGGGGACAATGAATACCAAAAAGGGAGATGACTTTACGACAACCTAAATAATCTCATAAAATTGAGCAATAGCTTAGGAAAAAAACTTTCAGGAGGAAGAATCAAAGTCATTTTGATCAATTGAGAGTAGACAAAACAGTCAAATGTACAACTACAGTTATAATCCCACACTGGCAGGGCAAGGTAACCTACTATGTCTTCTCTACATCATGTCTATATTATATCATAGCAATTAGTATCTTACTTCAAGAGACATTTTAGGCACTATGGGTTGTATGTGGTTTTCGGCTGAGCTGAACCATTTCCAAATGTCGCTTCACAGGGTTTTGCACAAACCTTCAGAGTCTTGCAGAGGTTGAGTTAACTTTTTTTCTTTGCTTTATGTTGAGGCTGTTGATATTTATAAAAAGGGTAGTGAATATCTAAAAAGAGACTGCATAAGAATTGAAAGAGAATGACTATTAAAATCTTAAAAAGAGCAAGGAAAGAAGTTGTGTGTTTTGTTGCAAAACTATTCCACACTAAAACTACATGAATTACTTCTAATTCCTTGAATGAAGCCCTGCAATAAGTCTGAATTTATTAGGATATTTTGAGGGTTCTTTTTAACAAAATCAGAACACTCTTTGAATTCAGAGATATTCAAAATACATCTGACTTTGCTAGGTGGCAATCCAGCATGTTCCATTTATGCTGCATATTCCATGGTAGAAACTGAATGACCTTGTAAAGTCCTAATATGTCTAGTCTCTATCATGTGAGATATCAACATCAAACATCAAAACCTGTGTTTTATAGAGAGGTTTTCTTCTTCTATTGAAAGGTCAGCTAAAAAATAGTTAAAATAAACCATCATATATCCTAAATCTAGAATTTTTACCACAAAATATAAAGCCTGAGCCTCTTCCTATGTGAGCTGGGGCACCATCTTGTGCCCAGTCTCTAGTTCCTGTGTGTGTGAGTCAAGGCAGTAAAGTGTACTGCTAAAAAAGACTAAAGTCTTTCCTCTTAGGCTACACTACACAAGGACCCTCCAGATTATTAATTTTCTTCTACAGTCTCCAGAATGAATTATGTCCCTGACAGCAGTGCAGTAATGCATTCCTATAAAAGCTAATACAAAGTCAATGGAAAAAGCAAGGAATGGCTACTGCTAATTTCAGCTGACCCTGGCTTCAGCCAGCTCTATTTCAATTATTTTTGCAAACAGGAAAAGAAATTGTACTGATTTTGAAACTGTGTATGTATACACAGAGAATATTTTAAAATTATGAAACTAATACATGGCATATCAGATTTTTCATTAATACAAGCTACAGATATGGACCCCTAGGAAGCATTACACTCGCACAGCAGCAGCCAAAAGTTTAATTCATCCAAAATAACGGAATGGCCACTCTCTCCTCTACTACTCCCATTGGCATTAGGTCTAGACAAAGTCACATCAAAGAGCAGCAGTTACTACCAAGGCAATCTGACGCAAACCTGGAGCTATTTTGCTTTTCGCTCACATGATGAATTGCTCATTTGTAAATGAACACCTTGAGCCAAAATACTAATGCAGAGTTTGCCTGCATCCTACTGTTTGGAAGAATTATTATAATGACAATATCTATTGATATTATGTAGATGCCCGGTGTTATTTGTCATTGAATAATTTAATTTCTTAGTGGTTAATATTCATAGACCATAGTCTTCCAAATTAAATCACATTTCAAGATGCTCAAATTCTATTAACCTTTGTGTTTGTTAATACAGGCGGTTATTCAGACAGCTATATATTTGTCAAGGCAAAGCAAAATTCTGGGAAAGGGGAAGACATTTAGTTGAAATAACAGTTGTTCAGTAACAGTCATCTTGCATGGAATAAAATTGTTTTTAAGATCAGGAATGTCCCAATGGTTATCATTTTTGTATCTGTATCATCTGCTGCAATGGAGAAGACTTGTCAACCCGGTGTCTTTAGATGCAACTGTGACACCTGGGTGGGCGAGTAGTCGCTGCTCTGGAGGACATTGCAGAGAGAGGAGCGACAAAGATGATTAAGGGACTGGAATATCTCTCATATGAGGAGAGACTGAGTGAGTTGGGCCTGTTCAGCTTGGAGAAGAGAAGGCTGAGAGGGGATCTGATTAACGTGTAAGTTCATGACGGGAAAATGTAGGGAGGAAGTGGCCAAGCTCTTCTCAGTAGTGGCCAGTGACAGGACAAGGGGAAATGGGTGTAAGTTGAATCACAGGAAGTTCCATCTCCAGGTAAGGAAGAACTTCTTCAGTGTGAGGGTGACAGAGCCCTGGCACAGGCTGCTCAGGGAGGTTGTGGAGTCTCTTTCTCTGGAGGTCCTCAAAACCCACCTGGATGCGACCGGGTGCCCTGAGCTCTGGGTGTCCCTGCTGGAGCAGGAAGGTTGGATGATCTCTAGAGGTCCCTTCCAACCTTGAAGATTCTGTGATTCTGTGAGACTTGGGAAACACAACTGCCAAGCTGCTAGTGTCTTTCACTGTGTCTATAGGTCGGAAAGAATGATTTGCAGCTGACAAAGCCTTGAGAGTGATGGTTAGGAAGGAAGGAAATAAGATAAATATTCTTAATTCACTTTCTGTGGGGCACAGTCCATGTAATAATGCAGGAAAGATATTAAACATATTTATTACAAGCAATAGCTCCACAACAGAGCTGGCTGGAATGAAATGTTGCAAGGCACAAAAATCCTTTTAGCTTTCAGAATGATAATCCCTTGGTTTATTATCCTTGAATATTAAGCCAGAATTATCCAAATTAAGGAGCTGACCTGAAAATCTTTTCTTCATCACTTTAGATAAATTAGTAGAGGTGAGAAGGATGAATTATACCTGTTAACAACCAATCCTACTACTTATAATGCACTTTCAATATCTCAGTCAAATATTGTAGCTCCTGGATACTCTATTTGTATTGCCTTTGGTAGATCCCCTCCTGCCAGCACAATGATGATTTTGTCACAGAAATAAGGTTCCACTTCTGCCCCTTTTCAAGGAAGGAATGTCCGAGTTGCTTTTAAACACTGTTTCCAGGCTTAGATGAGCAATAAAACTGTTTTGGAAAATGGAATCCAAAACAATGCATGAGCTTCAGCTTCGGTCACCAGGCACTGTCCACACAAGTATCACTTGTCCTAACACCGAAGGTCTTGCTTTCTCAGCATGAAAAATGAAATCTCTTACCACTTATTTGGAAAAAAAAAATCATCTAAGAGTGCATGGGGAAGAACAACTGACAATTATGCTGTTATCACTGAAAAAAAAAAACAGTTCTTTTTTTTTACTATGCCATAACAACAACAAAAAACTGTATCACAGTATCTGCACTGATACTTTAATAAAAAGGCTAAATAAGTATTCTTAATAACTTTAGATCTTCAAAGTGAGGGATCAGGGATTTTTGGGAGCTCTGTTTTATCATGAACTTTGCAAGCAAGAGACAGCCTTTTATACGCTATAAATTGACATTCCCAAAGGAGCAGGAAGAAAGCTTCTTGCAGCATACATAAAACAGGTCAGGGATGACAGTTACAATATAATACTAGTCCTTCCAGTGCTTCAAGGGATTTCTAACTGTCTGAAAATAAAAATCCTCTTCAGAAGGCAACACCTGAGTGTTTTATTTTCACTTTATCACAAATGGTAATGGTTTTTTTGCATTTTTATTTGAATTTTGGTGGTGCAGTCTTTTTTTCCCCTCCCCCCAAATCACTGCATTTATAGGAACGGATTACTTGCAATCTGACAGAAGGTATTAAAAAATACGTTCAAAGTAAACAAAATGTTCCTGTTGGGCAGCACAATTCATACTTGTTAGATGACCTGGTGTTTAACAACATGTTTTAATATCTATATATATATGTATAGTCAAGCTGTCAAAAAACGCCTTTTGATTAAAATATGTTATAAATAACCAAAACACATAAACAGGTGACAGAAATAAGAATAAAAAGCTGCCTTCTTCAGTGAAAATGTAAGCCTTTTTGATAAGTTAATCTATTTAGTGATGCTTTGAAGGCAAGAGAATTCCATGAAACACTTGAGCCAATCATCCCTTGCTTCCAAGATTCAAGTCTTTCATCAGCCATTATTGCCTAGTGTTTAAAGATCACAAAAATTCTCTTTCAATAACATAAGGAACTTTTCAAAGTTCATTTTCTGGTCTTTTGTGGGGGAGGTTATTTTTTTTTCTGGTAATAATCGAAATAATGTTTGTCAGGAAAAATACAAGTCTTCCAATGATTGCAACATAGATTTTCCTCCTCTTCTCTCCTATTGTGAGCTGCTGATGTATTGCTGAAAAAAAACCTGCTTGTATGTTTCTCTATCAATACTTTTTCTGGAAAAAGAAATACAACATTCAGAGAATGGACCAAAAAAAACCCACTTCCTCAACGTACCACAGAATTCACTGCAACTTCTCTGTGATTATTTACCAAGACCTCTCTTTCATAATGATTAGATACAGGTTTAGATACAGGAGAGTATTTTTTTTCCTAAACACAGAATATTAGAGGGTAGATGTGATAAAATTTAACTACTTAAAAAAGGAGAAAATTTTCCTCAGAGCTGAGGGCCCAAAAATATCATCTTCAAAAACAGAGAAAGACAGTAATTGCTTTCATTTCATTGCCTAATCTTTAAAGACTTGGCCATAGACTCGATCTATCAGAACCATTAGAATTCAAAAGCACTGAATTTACAGAGGTGTAGAATGTCACAGAAAATCTGGGTTTCAAAGTAGCCATACGCTACAGAATTGGAAAGTGTAACCATATGCAGCACAGAAACATCAAGTAAAGGCAAATAGAGTTACTGAAAAGAATCAGCAATCTGCA
>JAUBOD010000249.1:406646-420169 GCA_032353885.1 Nothura maculosa | reverse complement strand
CCTTCATGTATTTATACATGTTAATAAGATCCCCTCTCAGCCTTCTCTTCTCCAAGCTGAACAGGCCCAACTCACTCGGTCTCTCCTCGTACGAGAGATCTTCCAGTCCCTTAATCATCTTTGTAGCTCTCCACTGGACCCTCTCCAGAAGCTCCATGAGCTTCTTGCATGGTTCATTCATCCAACAAAAATATCTGTTAAGTTCTTGGTCATAAAAAGATATTGCAGGTTCTCATTGAACTGATGGAAGGACTGCTCAGACTGGGAGATGAGGCATTTTCTATTCCACAGTCTGGAGTCCAAGCTATAGTTTCCTTATTTTTCTTCCATTGTCTCACTATCACCTTAGTTCAGCTCTGCTGATGTCAGTCATGACAAGCCTGGGCAGTCCCCTTGGACTCCTGCTGCTTATAGGACTCAGGGGTCCTCAGAACTGGGGACAAAAAGATGAGAACTTTGGACACTTGTTCTACTAGATCATTTCTGCTTTTACCAGTAGAAAGATCCATGCCACCACTGTAGCAGTGAAGAATTTGAGGGAAGCAAAATCATTTACTTCAGAACATGCAATTTTGCATCCAGTCTAGAGTCATTGGAAGTAGGTATTCTGTTACACTGCCCTACCTGATAACCACCTACAGGTTCTCTCCTAAGTGGAACATGATTTCTTATCATAAATATTCTTTTACCCAGTTTTAAACTGCATCTGGAAGCTGCAAATAACCCTACCATTGCTAGGCTTTAAATTCATAAATACCAAAAGTCATTGAGCCTGTATACATCAGGGGAGTAGATGACATCCTATTTATACTTATGACCAGATTCTAACCCCAACTCCAACTACAGTAGGGTTCTTGCTCATGCAATTACTGTATTTACAGCAGTTTACATGAGTTCAGAATGCACATGAGCGAGAGGAGGAATGGATGGGCTTGCAGATATTTATATTACAGCTTCCAGACATCAAAGCAAAATGTGGAGAACTCCCAAATTAAAACTGCACAAACCAGAATTGATTTATGATACATGCCACAAAAGAAGGAAGCAAAAAAGGACTGCAAGATGAAATTTCTGTATAAAATCTAATATTGTCTCATATCAACATTAGTCATTCCCTTTTTGCCTTGTGATATTCTAATGCATTTTTAAATTGCCTTCTGAGAGACTTTCTAAATTTAAGTTCCAGGAATAAACCACCCACCTTTTAATTATGAGAAATCCCATGTAAGTACCGTCCATTTAAACATGCATACAGCATATAAAGAACCATATATTTAAGTTTTTAGGATACAGTATAAATCATTTTAGATCAAACAAGAGCTTATCTGTAGCATTTTCCTAAAAGGTTTTGGTTATAAGAAGGTAGTTTGCAAATTTGCAACAAGTCTGCAAAATAGTTGCAACATCCTAGCCAGCTGTGCCTAAAAAATGGCTAGAAAAATCAACATCCTAAGCTTTTAGCAATTTCAAATTCTGTATTCTTAAGATTTTTCAAATCAGTTTGCATTCAAGCAGATGAAATGGGGGAGGCATTTTCTATTGCCCAGCAGCAATAACTCAATTATTTCTTTTCCTAATAAACTGTCTTTTCCATAATATTTCAATGCAGGATCAGATCTTGGTGGATTAGTGGACTGTTTGAATACAGATATTAGTGCCACATACAGTTTGCTAAGAAGAGTCTAAAGGTAAAACTGTTGCAAAGAACTGAAAATATCCCTCTGTTCCCCAAGGAAAGATGCTAGCTCTCCAGTTCTACGTGTTGGGACGCAGATACTTCACAATGAGAATTCTCTGTTAAACAGACTTTTCTTTCCCTGTTTGCTGCTTTCTGAACATTCATAAATATAAACATTAGGAAAAACAAGTAAACTGAGGGCTTGCACAGCATACATCTGACTTGTCAGCAATTCAGTATTTACCTGTTGATTCATTGCTGTCTGGAGGTTAGCGGCAGGAAAGGATTAACATTCACAGTGAAACTCCAGTCACTGTTGGCTTTCCATGGGCAGACCCAGGAGTCACTTCCTTTAATGATAAAAATGGTAGTGCCCTCTACACAAAAAAAAGGTATTTGGAACCTGTACAGCCAAAAGTGACAGAAGAGAAATTCATATTTCTTCCTGAACACAGCATGATAGTTCTGCCACCCCGGTCCCGACAGCGACTGGTTTGGCTGTCAAAACTGCCCCAGTTCCTTATAAAGAGAGGATCAAACCTTCACTTTTAAGATATTCCCGATTTTGTAAAATTCGGTCCTGTAATGACACCCTGCTGTGCATGTAATGTAGGATATTCATCATTCAAATTCTTGGATACGTGCGTGATGTGCTTCAAAGCTGTTCTCTCTAATCTGCTCCATCAAGCCCGGCAATAGATATTCTTTTCACTGGAGACATAATGCAGCTACTCTGATGTAATTCTAGCTATAGCTTTGAGAAGGAACAAAGAATTACACGAGTCTGCTATCAGGCTCTTAGCTCAATTTTCTATCCTCCAAGGAAAAGAAGGTACGACTTCCATGCTAAGAAGTTTCACTAAACACAAATAAATGGTTTAAGCAATTTGGAAGACATTTACTAGTAAGTAGAAAAATGTAGTTCTCCATTATAAGAAAATTCAAATAATTTTTCTGACCTACAATATCAGTTTCAGAAGTTGGACTTCAGCAGCAATTTTGAAAACGGTGAGGAGTTAATTTCTTCATTGGGAGTCTGAAGAACAAATACAAACCTCTCTCCGTACAGGAGAAAATTTAGCAAATGGCACTTAACATGTCCAAGCAAGTTGTGTGGGTCAAGTATGCATAAAAAAAGAAAAGCATGCTCATTCATTTCTGTTTTATTATGTTGCACTGAAGCTTCTCAAAGTAACAAAAATTCATATCGCTAATGTTGCCATCGAACACCAACTTTATCACAGTTTCTGACTTAGCCAACTTTCCAAATGGATCTCAAATATTCATCATTTTTCAGGGAGCACACTTGATCTGTTCTGGCATCTCTATGGGGCTGTGGCACTCAGAAGTGGTTATTCTTGGATCGTCCCAAGGTAAATCCTTTTGGATGGATGAGAGTTCTCAAGGTAAAATCTTAAGTGCTTAAAACTTTGATATCATATCAAATAGCAGGGCATTTTCACCTCCCATAGGCAATTATCTCAATGGCAATTTATTTTCCCTTCTCTACATGGAGGAATTTTAATGAGGCCTTTATCATGTAAAGGCACCCATTAGATATCCAGCTATTTACAGTATCCAATTAGTTCATTTAGCTATCTGTAAGAACAAATGAAGTACTCTACTTAAATATAATGCCCTGCAATTGATGATGCAAATCATAAGATAAACATGACTTAAAAGCTGACCTCCAAGGAGTTTCATGATTATTTTAACTATCTGCTTTGCTGTCCCTGTACTGGAACACTCACTTAAATGGGTATTTCAAAACAAAGGTTCCTTTTAGAGGCTTTGAACTCAGTTTACTGCACCATCATATGTCTAATCAAAGCAACTTTGTCTATGTCATGTGAAGAGAAGTGCCTTTGAAATACTATCAGATAGCTTTAAGATGTAATACATACAGAATTGACAAAATCTGTTGTAACCTATTGTGTTTCTTTTTTAGTATAAACTTCTTTTAGTATGTGTACAGAGGCAGATCTCATTAATTTCGGAGTGTTTATTTTCTTCTATTTACTACACACATTACATTTTATTTATATGAAAAAAAAATCTTTTTCCAGTTAATAGTATCCACCACAAAATGATGAATGTTACACTAGGTTATTTTAGTTTGCATCATTAGCCATTAGAAATAGTTAGAGAAGAATTATATAGCAATTCCTTACTGCTTCAAACCAAAAGTGCTATATTCTAAAATGAGCAATCTAAACATAATCATGTTTTATTACAGGCAAAAAAAGTTCCTTTTCAAAGTATTACACACTTTGAAAGGAAAACTTTACCGTAGTTTCTGATTTACCTGACTTTCTAAGAAGAGCTCAAATATTCCTAACTGGCATCACAGGCATGCACCAAGTTGTCCCATGATACCGGCTTGTAAGGACCCGGTGCAAGAGGCAGTACTGAATTAAGACCCTATATGTCCACAACAGGGTATCAAAAACATTAGCACAATGAAACCATGGAGCTCAGCTGCCTGCACATGTTTAGTTCAACAGGAACCTAATCCTCCAATAGGGTTCCTGCATACTGCCATTGATGCCAACACATTTTTCCCTAATGAATCTTCCCCAAACTTGCCCCAAATACATCACAGACCTGAATATTCAGATACAATGAGATAAATAATCCCAAAGCTATTTCTATCTATTCACATAAAATATTAACTCCTTATTATAAAACAAAATTCCTGGATTATTATTTGACGAAAAATAAGGATTTCAACAGCATTAGCAACATGCACACCACCTACATACTTATTACTACAATAAACTCAAAGGTGAAATGCTAAGAAAATGACTGGGCTGGATTATTAATTTCAAGAACAAATAAATATTGTTTCCCTTTGAGTGATGGGCACGCAACAGCTTACAGCAGTGCAGGCATGGAAAACAGTTGATGGACAAGCGCTTGGTCAGGATTGCTTTCCTTGCTCCCCATTCTTTGAATGCAAGGATTCAGATGATGTAAATAAATAAATAAACAGAAAACAATCCAAAGAATCACAACAGCCTCTTGCCCATATTGCCTTTCTTACGCCAGCGATGAGATGAGGCAAGGCAAGGAGACAGCAAAGCACAACCCATGTCTCCACGTCTAGCTGTTAAAGTGGAGAATGGAGAAAAGCAAAAGCCAGTCTTGCCAAGCAGGTCCTTCGCAGGACACAGGACCCGTGGCACAAACTGCCACCACTTTCTATACAAGGGCAGTTCTTCAGCTCAAAACTGCTTCCAGTGCCCTTGGAGGTGGGCGAATCCGCACACAAGCATGTGCACACACATACATGCACATAATGAATCATGGTAACTCTTACTTTCAAAGAGGATTATATGAAAAATAGGAAGGTTCTCACATCAAACAAGAAGCAGCAGCTAAAAGGATAAAAATGCTTATCTATGATAGGGAAAATAATAAAAGGCATCACTATTTGAAGCTCAAATAAAGTATATAAAAAAATTCAAGAAGGAGGAAAAGAATGATGCTGCTTTGGAATGGCAGGAAAAGAACAGACTATAAGAAGTAAAAAGGCTCTTGTCAAAAGCTTTGCTTAATTAAAAAAAAAGCATAAAGATCATGCTAACTGGTTGTATTTTAAACAATAAAAACCAGAAGTGAAACACTTTGACACTCTGCATGTTGTGTACAAACACAAATTGGTCTAAAATTTACTTAAATCATCCTGGCAGGGAAACCTGAGGACCCACAAATGCCTGAGGGGAAGTGAGGGCACCAAGGCCATGGAATTGGAGACTGCAACTCATCTATGTTGAGGGAGAATCACCAATGGAAGCGCCACAGCTCTACATAACTGCCCACTTTCCATGCTTCCCTACCGGCTCTCGGTTAACAGCCATGCACAACCTGCACATGGTGCAGATCTGAAAGCTGATCATGAACAGCTACCCGCTAGAGCCCATGCTCTGCCAGGAGCTAAGGACACAAGTGGTTTTCACCAGATACATGGTTTTGGGCATGTTTTCAAGCCTTAGCTTGTGAGGAGCTCTTACTTCAGAAAATCAGCCACTTTCTCCCTTCTCTGTGTATTTTTATACTCTTCAACAATGCTGGGTTGTCACCCTTGAACCAGCGCTGTAAAGCAACCAAAGCAGATCAGCTTATCTAGCCCTCAGGCAGCTTAAAGAAACTACATAAATATAGGAGATAGAAGAAGCTCTCAAGTACTCAGGCTACACCAACTTCATCGCTGCTTCTTGAATATTTCCAGTCTTTGTGGTTTATTTCATTTATTTTCATTATGGTGTTTTAAAAGAATGTGTTTTTTCTCCAAAAAAAAAAAAAACTAACTCAGAATATTTCTTTTTTTTTTTTTTTCTTTTTTTGGTCTTGTTTTATTTGAGCTAACTGAGGGATTTGCCTATTCTGAGGGCCACATTTAGAAAACATAAATGTAGCATATGTTTAGAAGAATGCCCTACTTTGACAGTCATCTTTTTCTTGTGCATTTTTATTAGCTCATAACTAGCAGAGTTTCCAGGCAGCTCATGAAATCATAGACTTCTTTTTTTTTGAAAAACAAACATAATCATATTATAAGCTAATACGTTTTAAAGCAGAGTTGTGTGGGTAGCATGATGGTCTCCATTGAGAAATATTTGAAGAACAACATTTATATCCCATTCTCATGAACAGAAGATTACACGATGATGAAATCTAATTTATTACATTATCCACCAGAGAGAAACTCTGGGACTTTTGGCAGTTTCTCAGCGTGCAAACAAACAGACTACTGTCTCCATTGCCCAACACGGGACTCACCATTCTCTGTTTTTGCTATAAATGTCTATATTTTATAGCTGCTCTGATCCAGAGACACAAACAATGTAAGGCAGAAAGAGGAAGATAATGAAACCAAGGAAGTAAGAGTTGTAGATAGAAGAATGAAGTGTTTTTGATTAATGAAGTCTTCTGGTAGCACAGATCTTATAGTGGCGCACATAAACAGCATCAACTATAACACAAAAAATGTAAACTATTTGCTCTAACCACTGTTTTGTTAGCATTGTATTATCAAAATGACTTCTGCTTTTTATAAAAACAAACAAACATATAATTACAATGGCAGCTTATCTCCTCCAGTATTAATAACACAAAGAAAGGAAAAAAGATTGTGCTAGCAGTAACCCTTTGAATTCTCACTGTCCTGGAAATCTGGTCTATTCACCAAATTGCCTAGGTATTGCAATTTATTTAAGAAAATAAGAACTGCAATACTGCATCAGAGCAGTGTTATGGAGAGAAAATTTCCCATCCCCGCCAGTGACAAACAGCAGTTGACTAATGGAAGTTTTGAGGACAATCAAGTTTATTCACTGAAAAAAAAAAATACTGAAGAAAAAATAATTGTCAGGTGGATAAAAATGCAGAGTAGTCCCTCTTCTGTGGAAAAAAATTGGTGTTTTTCCAAATTTATCTTTTCTTTTTTGCATGTTGTCTGATCCATCTAGAAACATACATCTAAGCCAATTCTAGCAAATGCTGCATCTTGCTCCATTACAGAAAATTAGAGACATCTGAGGTAAGTGTGGGTCAAATATTTTATGTATGAAAGCATTTAAAGGCAGCAAAGAGTACTATATTCATTCAGATGAAGATTAAGAACATGGGATAAAAGAAGTCTGGAGACAAATCTAAAGGATTTTAGTCATGTTTACTTAGCATTGCTGCTCACAGAATAGCATGACTGTGTTATACTGAAGAGTTTTATACTCTTTGGTTAATGGTCAGGTAATTTTCATGGAATTTGCTCACGTGCACCAATCTAAGGGTATGTTCACAAGGTCCCTCAGCACTTTCAAGGTCAGACCTGCTCAGCAGTATGTGCATGCTCTTGTTCAAACACAGGCTGCAGGCTGGCTTTGGAGGGAGGCTGGATAACATCAGCCACGGGGCTAATGAGCGGGACTAGTAGCTACCAGGAAAAAGAAAAGGTTACAGACTATGGATTTACTGAAGCAAACAGTTACCTCTACCCAACGAGACTCCACTCACATGATTTACCCGAGTAGTTCTCTTATTAAACAAGAATGTGAAGTATGCATCTTTTCAAAACCACACACAAACACAACAAAATCTACTCGGGAAAAGGATGTTTGACTCTAATAGCCTTTGCTGGCTAAGATGAAGATGCCATCTCTTCTATTAATTTTGACAAGTTCAGCTTAATTGTTTTCCGTATTCTGTCACTCGCATTGTTCATTTTAACTAGGTACATCAATTGGAAATGGCATTAGCACATTAGTTAAAGGTTAGTTGTTCAAACTGCATGGTGTATGGAAAAGAACCATCCTCCAATGTCATTAAAGAAGACAGACACTTTTTCTTCTAAACCACGTATCCTAGTACACTCAAAGAAGTCTAGCACTTCAACTGATAGCATTTTCAAGGTAGAAACTGTAATTTGAAATTCATCCTGTAAATCTTAATTGCTGCTTCATTATATTTTAATTTATCCCTCAGTTTGTCATTAGTTTTCCAAATGCTTCCTCCTGTTTTTGTGATCTTTCCTCTTGTTTATACCTTCAGTTTTTGCTTCAGCAGCTCTTGTGCCTTTCCTACTTGTTGCAAAAGGTTGACAAGGAACAGGATATAATTTAATAAACATAATAAATAAATTCCCTAGAACAACTGGAGCAGAAATTTTCAATAAATGAATTACACATGATCTGAAATCATTTTAAAAACACAACTTAGCACAAGGTGTGATAATACTTTTAAATGTGTTCCACTAGCATTTTGTTTTAATTTAACAAGGCTGGTATGGTGTAGAATACAATAGCATTCTACTGTGAAAGCAGCACATAGAGGGTTTGATGAAGATAAATTTACTGGGATTCAAACAGTGAATTGGTTCACCCTCGTTGACATGCTTTACTTTTTTAAAACTGTATGGTTACCTTTAATCTTTCAAGTGTCACTTTGGTAAATACTTTTTCGTGCAATAGGTAGTCTGGGACCTGCACGGTATGCTCGTCATATGCATATACTCTTTCTTCTTCGTTCAAAAGACCATTGCAATTGAGTCCTCAGAACTGAGAGAAATAAATGAGAAACCTCTAGGGGTCGGATAAAACAAACTTGTTCCATCTGATTAGTCAATAGGCCATATTTTGTAAATTTTTATCATGCTTTCATGGAGGGTCTTGCATTTGCTTCTATTTCTTTTATTGTAAAAAAAAAAATCCCAAGTAGGGAAAGATTCATAGTTAAGAATTTGCTTTAAAGATTATTTCATATTTTTATACATCATCTCACTTGTGTTCATGACACCTCAGAGAAGTATAACAAATATAAAAGGCAAACACATTATGGCAAATAGGAAACATTTGTTATTATAACATTAATGACAGAGTCAATACCAAGAAGCAGCTACCCTAAAATCTGCTTTAGGAAGACAATAGTGTTTTTCTTCCTTTTTTTTTTTTTAATTTTTATGTTGCATTATGACATTAAGAGAACATATTTTAAGAGAGAATGGAAACAGAATGAGATACACATTGAAGTGTTTTGAAATAGTTGAATCTCACTTGAAATCCCCATTCCCTTGAAATGGAAGTTTCACAAAGCACTACGGTATTGTCTGCTTGTCTTCCCTATTAACCAAGCTAGGAAGCCATCTAACGTTGATGGTAAAGACTGTTTTGTGCAGCAGCCCTATGCTGTCTGGAAAGTCTCCTCATGCTGCGTGTGGGGACAGCGGGTGACAAGACCTGGCAACAACCGGGATCATTTAGGGGCCTTTGTTAGAGGAGACCTGAGAAGCACAAAGTGAAAAGCCCACTGCCAATCTTCATGCTCATAGAAATGCAACTACATCAAATGACAATAAAAGACAACCCTTCCAATTAAGCCTCATTAAGTACTTTTTTTTTAGCAGTCAGTTGGTATTGAATTAACCCAGAATAGCTGACCTAGAAAATCTAATTCAGACCTAACTAAGACCTATTTCACCTCAGGCTCTTTTTCTTTTTTATCATATGTCACAAATGATGTACTGATAAAAACAGAACTTGCCTTAAATAGCACAGCCATCACAATTGTCAGAGCATGATACTTCAATTCTCCACTCACTTGAGACACTTCACTTATTATGAGAAATTTGGTGGTCAAGATTTATTCCATTCATACATAACCATTAAACACAACCATTAAAGTAACTCTTATTGCATTTTCATTGCCATTTTCACATCAACTGGGCACAGACGTGCAATTTTCACATCCTCTTTCCCATCCTTGGGCAGACATATCACAGCGGATCTCCCCAACTGGTCCACTCCCCAACCTCATCATTCTCCTCCAACAGACCAGCTACACTAGAGAGGAGGGAGAAAACTCAAAGCTGTCCAAATCTGTCCAACCATGAACTGCCCTGTGCCACAGGGCATCTGCAGCCCAAATATGACCACTCTATGTCATCTAACTGATGCAAATCATCTCATTAGAAAATCTGACTGAATGTAATGAGACAGTTAGGGACTTAGTTATATCTGATTAAGGGCATGGGAAAATACTCATACAGAGGGAGACTGCAAAAAAGGGATTGCTTACCTGATTAGGAAGGAACTTGAAGAAAGAAGGAAAATGGGAGGGATACAGAGCAGGAGGACCAGGAATTCCCCCTCACTCATATGGGAGGAAAATAGGGGATGGAACTTGTAGGTATCACATCTGAAGTACATTCAAAGGAAGCCATTTCCACACAAATTGAACAAATTTATTGTGCATTTCACCCACCCACACTTTGCTGTTGTTTATCTGGGAAAGCAGCATTCCACCTCCAAATGCTGCATCAGAAATGAGTCTTTGGGGTTTTGACATCTGAAAAGAAATGCTGACAGTATTTAAACTACTCTGGTCAGATAGCGCTGATTAGGAGAGTCATATAAATGAGTCCCTCACTCTTTGAAATATTTGTCTTCCCGTTATCTTTCTGAGGTTACATCCCTGTGTACTAGAGCATTGCTGTTATTTTCAATTTACAAGCTGATTTATGAGGATAAATTCACCTACAAAGATTATGTAAATACTGCAGAAGTGACTCATTTGAGATCACACTGTGTGACAGAAAAGATATGTGACCCTTGCTACCATATACTAATCCACTCAATAGCTCTGCTTTCTCTTCAGCCTTTTATTACTAGTGGCCAGGAGCAGACTGGTCCAGGACCACTAAGCTGTCCCCTTTTGTGGATGCCATGACTTCTTCAAGAGCTTGTCACAATAAGACAGGAGGATTTCTGGTCACAAGTGCATTTAATGTCCACCATCCCCCCTGGAAGTCATACACAGAGAAATAAAACAATCCTAAATAACTTTAATGAAATACAAACAAGCAAATTGGCAGATAAAAACCATTTACAACCTGGAATTCTAAGTGGGTAGCTTCACAAATAACAGAAAGCTATAAGCTAAGTTCCTAGCTTTTTAGAGCTCTTACCCGTAGCAATTAAATCATCTCTCTAAGAAGAAACAGAACTTCAGGATATGCCTGACAATTGTTATCAACTACTCGGTTCAGCCATTCTTAATGTTTACACTTTAATTAGTTATGATCAACTTTTTTACCCACTCACAACTCCATAATTCTGCCACAAATTACCAATTAAATGCATTGGCACTAGCACAAACTTATGCCAGCCTTTTCTTTCTTACAGTATTTTTGTTTCTTTCTGTAAATCCAGCCTTATGTTTGAGAATTTGTCTTCTACAGCACTTTGGCTTTGATTTTATCCACCAACTTCCTCATGAAGTCTCCTCTGTAAATGCCACCAGCTAAAATTGTCATCTCACGACCATTTCACCATGACTTCATGCTATAGTTTGAGAAGAAAATAATGGCAGCTCTGTCACCAACTTGAGTGATATTGGAAAAGGTTACCCACAAGGTAAGTGAAAAGAGAATTAATCCATATTTAGTATGATGAAATCACCCATCTTAGCGAGACAGATTGGCATAGCATTGCACACAAATGCCTTCATCACTTGGATTATAACTTTCCAGAGCCATTGGAACCGTATTGAATTCTCAAGAACAACTTTTACTCAGATTCATTCCAGCTGAGATCTATTGTTTCATACTTCTTTGTATTACTATAAAATAGAAGCAACATTTTTCAATTTATTTACTGTCTTGGAAATTCTGGAATTCTGTAGCTCTTTCTTCTTTTATTTAAAAATAGTGGGTTTTATTTTTGTTTTTTTTATGTGAATCAACAGAAAGACTGCAAAAAAATTTAGGCCTAATACCCTTGTTCTCACCTGGATTTTCCCTGCTAGTAAATTTTCACGTGGTATTACTGCAGTGCTATTCTAGGCAGGAGGTGCTGGATGCTCTTTAGGTACTTAAGACGATGAAGCTTTGTCCCCAAACCATTTACAGCCCTATGCATCTCAACAAAACTGCCAGTAAGAGTTCTATGAAAAAAACAGGAGGAGTTATCTCCAAAAGAGAGCTCTGCAGAGGAGGAATGTGCACAACCTCCTGTGAGATACCCAACTTCAAGTGCTCTCTCACAAGAAGTCAAGGCTCCCTTTATTTCCTGTATGTGGATTCAGGCACCTACTCCAGTTAGTTAATACCTAGCCTGGAAGCACTATCCATGGACCTTATTGTGTTAAGTGCGGTGGAAACAACTCTTCAAGCCCTGGATTTCAACAGCTTCTGCCTAAGAAACAGGAGACAAGAGACAAATACAAAGAACTTGTATTCTATGCAGGTGGCGAGACTGTATTTGTCAGAACAGCAGAAATTGGTCTTCCCTAATCAGCAGCTTAACTCATGTCAAATGATACAGGCATGGTATGAGATAAGCTTTCAAAGGAATTTACTTATCTGTGACATCGGGTTTTGGACAGAGCAGTTTCTAAGTGGTCACCTTTCCTATCCAAGACTCAGAAGTTCAGAACATTTACCATCAGAAAGATCATTATTAAAAGGATATGCAGGAATACGCTGTCAAATGTCCAAGGGGAAATGTTTTCTTTCTAAGTAGATTCCTGAATGTTCCAGCAATTACTGCTAGCTTTTTTTTCTCCACATCACTGTCTGCAATCAGGGCTATGCAAACAGAAGAATGCTCTTCTCGTGTATTTTCCTTCAGAAGCAGAAAACAAGCTTGATGTACTCAAAAAATCATCCTGAATTTAAATTGCAAATTTATATCTGATTGTCTGGTTTTGTCTTCTGGAGAGCTGCAATTCATTTAAACTTTGTTATTGCTTTTTTTTTCACCTCTCTGTATACAATGTACATGTTAAAAAAGCTAAAAAAAAAAAGTGGTTTAAAATGTAAATAAATTAATTAAAATTGGATTTATAGCATTTTCAGTAATTAATAGGCCTTGAGGGAGAAAGCCTTCTTTAAATGGCTCATAGAAACAAAAGACTTCTTCTAACAGTATGAAGCAAAGATTTTTTTTACATGATTCACCAGATTTCCAAAGATCCAACTATACAAAGAAATTCATGAATTTCAAATATGTAAGGAAAAGACAATAGCTCCTAATTACATTTTGCAGTTAGCTATCTTTAAAGATAAATATAGAAATAATAAAGATGCCCAGTTTTCTCCTTGTGAGGTACATGAGATACCAAGGTAAACAGAATTGGCTCATTTTTACTGTGTAGAAGATGACTAAATTAGACAGAGTGGTGGACAGAGAAAAAATAGTCAATATCTAAAATATCTACTTAAGTTTTTACAGTTGCTACTGTACATTTAACCAGATTACAAGGAATTGATTTTCGAGTAATAGTCACTGGAAACCCTCCTAATAAAATGTGAATTTTCCCTTTAATTCATAAACACCCAGCCTGGGAGGAA
>JAUBOD010000249.1:352563-406420 GCA_032353885.1 Nothura maculosa | reverse complement strand
AAGAAATTCATGAATTTCAAATATGTAAGGAAAAGACAATAGCTCCTAATTACATTTTGCAGTTAGCTATCTTTAAATATAAATATAGAAATAATAAAGATGCCCAGTTTTCTCCTTGTGAGGTACATGAGATACCAAGGTGAACAGAATTGGCTCATTTTTACTGTGTGGAGGACGACTAAATAAGGCAGAGTGGTGGACAGAGAAAAAAATGGTCAATATCTAAAGTATCTACTTAAGTTTTTACAGTTGCTACTGTACGTTTAACCAGATTACAAGGAATTGATTTTAGAGTAATAGTCACTGGAAACCCTCCTAATAAAATGTGAATTTTCCCTTTAATTCATAAACACCCAGCCTGGGAGGAAACTTGATATTGCAGTTTGATTCCACAGCAACTTCTGAATGTTGGGTTGCACAGGGCACAGGAAGAGTTGCACTGAAAAAAGAGCCTATGACAACCTGAATGAAAAATTCAGGCTGTTCTTTTGAATCCAAAATCCACACTCTCTGTGCTGTGATTACTGGGATTTACCTTTGCCACTCGTGGTGCTTGTGTTATGCTGGGAGCCTGCTGCCACCCAACTTGCCGTTCCTGCTTCCGAGTGTGTTATCCTACTGACACTCCTCCCGCTCCCGCTACTGCAGCCCAGATGGCACCCCGAAACCCGGGGCGTACTTGCATGGCAAAAAAATAAATAGAAATTAGATGACATAAAGATGCTGACTTCAGTGAAAATGTTAATGAAAATCTGTCGGTTATAATGGCACAAAAATTATGTTACTGCGATTCATTAGGTATCTATACAGAAATAGAAATAAGCCTTTTTGTATAGTGCCTGTATAGTCATGTGCAAAGAGAGAAATGGAGCTAGAATTACTCTGGATGCAAAGGAGGAATGCACAAAAATATACTTTTCTGTGGACAGCACATTTTTCCCCAGTCTTCCAGTCTGCTATTCCTTGATGGTACCATGATGATATGCAGGAAAAGGGTGACTGATTATGCTATAGGTATCTCTTAAATCTCTGCCTTTGCACATATTCTCACTGTTTTCTCCTGAGAACGTTTATTCTTATCTTCAGTTCATTGAAAAGTGGATGGTTAAGTGTCTTTCATCTCCCACTTCTGCAGGTCCCTCGTACTTCGATGTTTGTGGCCTTTTTGTTTGAGCTCTTTCTCTGCAGTTAAATATAACCTAAGGCTTACAACTGAGACCACAGTGTTTTTGTTTGGTGTTGGACTAGCATGCGACAAGCAGCAATTTTTTCTTACAGACCTGCTTGTGTGCCTGCCATGCAGTTATTTATAAGGGCTGCATCTACCCCCTTGCAGCCTCTCCAGGGTAGCTGTGGGTGCAAAGGGGCAGCATATCTGAAGGACAACGGCCCAGGCAGCAGCACTTTTGCTGATCTATACTATCTGCACTGGGTTTAGTACTTGCTGTAAGCATGCCACTTTTCTAGAGAAGCAACAAAACACGTACCTTCTAATAATGAAAATAAATCAGATAAAGAACAGGTCAAGTGATTTTCCCCAGCTCACTCACATCACTCTCATGGTCAGGAATACGACCAACACCCCCTCAAAAACCCTCAAAAACAATTAATTTTGGCTCATAATTACCCTGGAAAAAAAGGCAAAATTAGAGTACCACCCTCTTCTTCCCACCGATGAAGAATAAAAATAATGAAAAAATAAGGTTTCTGACAAGGCAGGAGAGGCTGCTGCATTTAAATGCATTTTCATGTTCACCTTTAACAAGCAGATTGGAGAGAACTGGACGTTCCTCTCACTGTCACTATCTAAAGAGCATAGGCAAAACAGCCACTAAATAGACAACAACATTAAAAATTGAGGAAAAAAAATCATCAAGTTCCATCTCTGGCAGAAGAAAATATCATGTAAAAATACCTGAGACACTTTCAAAAGAATACCAATGCAGTAATGCACGTCCTAGCAGTCAGTTCTCTCCTCCTGTACCTGTGTGGGTTGAGCAGGAAAGTCAAGCTCTATGTCCTTCACTCTGTATCCTCTAAAAGGAGACTTTAATCCGTTTTTCTCCCATATTGGGTACACAATGTGCAAAGGCACAAAGAGACTAGTAAAATCAAATCTTATTGTCTTTTAATATACACATCAGTGGAAAAAATAAAAAAGCAGAAATGAGACAAAAGCAGGGAAACAGAAGGAACGGGAACAACTGAGGAGAAAATCACAGCCCAGGCGGAAAATTTCTCAAGGACTTACAAAAATGAGGCTTTTCAAGGAGGCAGCCTGCATGGTGCTAAGGGCAGAGGCACGAGCAGGCTGGAATCAACCTGTCACCCTTAGCTCTTCCTCTCCTTCTGGGGAGCACGTGCCAGCAACACCCTCACCTAACACCTGTAAATTTTATTTCCATGCTGTTTTAGCTTTCCTGGGGTGGTGAGGACACATTATTTTCCCTTGTGAGGCTCTGAGCCCTGTGCAGTGGCAGTATCAGGGAAGAGGGCTCTAACAATGCTCAGCAGCCCAATGCTGGGCTGCAGGAGCCAAGGAGCTGCCCTCAGCAAGGAGCAGGGTTACACGAAGACCTGGATGAGCCACACAGGGAGCTTATCTTAGATTCACAGCCTCGGCCCTGCCTAGGGCCTCTTATGATCTGGACACATCCTGGGGAATGGTACTACATGAAAAGGAACAAGCTTCTAACACCAATATCAAAGCCAGCCATGTGGAAATCGGACTAGAGATCTCAAAATTTCAAAGAAAATTTGAATATCTTGCAGAGAAGAGCCATTCCTTTATTAAAAGCTACAGATGTTATTAAAATGCCACTAAGTTCCACTGACTTATCCTCATTGCAGAAAGACGGAGGATGATCCAGTGTGAAACTCTCAAACCATATCCATCTCGCTACTGATGGATACTATTTTCTCTTCATAAGAATATCTTATTCCTAATCCACTACGCTTGGGTTGAATCCACTGGTACAATTTTCACATTTCATTCCGTGGCATTTGAAAAAGGCTAATGGTGACCACAGCTAAAAACACCGCCAGCATACAGGAGCTACAGGTTATTAACAGTTATAGTACATTGCAAATAGCGAGGACCTTAAACCATGTGTGTGACAACAGCTAGCCTCCCATAAATTGTAGGTAGAATCTTACTAGGGAGTGTAAGTTGTTTAAAGCTTTTTTGTTGTTGTTCTGATGGATTTTTTTTCCCATGGATTTCCTTAGGTCTCGTTGAACCCTACTAGTTACAGATGGAGCACAAGCACGACAGAGTGAAGTAAACGCAATTTTCCCATTTAGTTTTTTAATTTTTAATATGCCAGCATATTCTTCACATTTTATCAAATAATTTATCAACAATTATCAATATCTTTTATTGATGATACATATAATAAATATAATTCAATTTAAAGTTTCAAAATTTCACATTTTGATCCAGGAAAAACAAATCAGTTTGCTGAATTTCCTGAAAAAAAACCTCCCCATGAAGCTCAGCTTTGTCCTTGTATCACAAATCCTAAGACTCTCTGTTTCACTCCTAGCCTCCATTTCTCAGGTATATATTTGAAAAAAGAACGGACACTGGATATCTCATAAAAACTGTATTTTGTCGAATGATAACAATCATCTTTTAAATTATCCTCCAAATTATGTGTGCTCACAAGCACTCATATCCCAAATAATTAATTCAAACAGTGATTTCAGCTGTTTGTCTGTGACACAACATCAGTGCTGTAAGCAGTGGAATTTCACTCTTCCCACAGTCCTGTCCCTTACCAGTTCTGGAAATTGAGCATCATTTCCCTCCCCGATCTGTTGAGCTGAGTTCAAGTAATTAAACGGATCAGTACAGCTGAACTCCAGGCAGACAA
The DNA here is from genome assembly GCA_032353885.1 of Nothura maculosa. NCBI lineage: Eukaryota > Metazoa > Chordata > Aves > Tinamiformes > Tinamidae > Nothura > Nothura maculosa. The sequence continues at coordinate 402,545 of JAUBOD010000249.1, read as the reverse complement.
CAACTGTAAGAATCAAAATCTCTCTTTCACCACGGTGTCAAAAGCCAAATGCTTTAAGGCTTGACCAAGCACTGACACAGCACTAAAGATAAAGCCTTGATTCTGCCTGAGTAGATTAAACACAGACAAAAAGGCCCACATGCTACAAGAATAAATAAGTTCTTACTCGACCGCATCAATGAGCGATGGGATCTGCAGAAACGCTGAGCACAACTGGTCTCCTTTGACTTAAGTTCAGACTGCTTTAGCAGAAAGTGTAAACAATATATCATAAAGGACATGTCTCCATACATTTGTATATCTAATTTACTCATACTTTTTTTTCCTTTTTTCTTTTATTTTCTTCTTGCACAACCATTGACTCAACATGAACTCTTACTTATTTGCAGTATTTCAAAGTCTAGCAAAATAAAATTTATATGTGTGGCATTAGGGTGCTTTTTCTGACATTTTTTCTCTAGCTCAACACAGTTGCCTAAACATTTTCTACCGCAGTACTGGACTTGCCACTTTTTCCACATAACCTCTAGCCAATAGGGAATGTCATTAGTTAGAGCAGTCAATTTTTTCCTTCCCTACAGAAATCAAATGTGTCATCTCTACAGAGCGCTCAGCCTCTGGAAGCCAAAGGAGGCAGAGTCTTCTTTTCACTTTCAAACTAAGCACAAACCAAGCACCAAGGACCAGCACATAACATGGTTCTGTGCTAGGAAGACAGCTTATGTGTAGTTGCTTTTTCCTAGTTTTTAGAGATGAAGAAAATTCATGTGGCTTCTTTAGAAAAAGCACTAAAACAAGCTTTCACAAAGAGGAACGTTATGTTCCTTAATGCATTCTACAGCATTTGAGGAGACTAGGCATTTCAAGTTGTCCATAAGAGGAAATAAAAGGGAACAAGCTTATTTAATTAAGTTAGAATTTTTGAAAATCTTTCAATAAATATGTTTTGGATTTGAAGGACTCTTTTCTTCTAAGTTAAAAATAATTCACCTTGTTACCATTTAGGAAACCCATCCTGCAAATTATTTGACATTTACCAAAATATCATGCTCCTTTTAGAAAATAAACAGCTATGCCCATTAACTTAGATAGGAACAACACTATTCTATCTGGATGTCTATGAAATATTTTCTATTTTATATTATTTTTACATAATTCCATTTTATATAATTATATTTTTCATATTCCATATCCTCCTTTTCCCTCTTACAACCTGTATTTAAATTCCTCTTTTGTGTGTGTGTGTTTGCTTTCTTTAAAGGGCTTCCCTTGTCATTTATTAGAACCTTTCCAGCACAACTCTGCCCAAGGGTCCTAACCTACATAGCGCCTGTGCAGCCACCAGGGCACAAAACCCAGCACCCACCTCAGCAAAGAGACCAAACAGTTTGTGCTAAATCTCCACCTGGTGTAAAACTGCAGGGCATCAGTTTTTAACAGAAAGCACTAAAGCAACACTTTATTCCTATAATGTATATTACTCACAACAGGGGACACAAACCCGTAATGTGTTTTGAATTTTTCTATTCCTTAAAAAAGGTGCTAAATCATATCATGTGCACTATTCTAAGTTACTGTTCTATTCCCAGGGGCAAATTACTGATTTTGAGGTCACACCCCAAATCCTGAATTTCTACATGATATAGCTGGCCCACACATGGTTGATATTCCATCAATTTTCATCCTGTAATCAAATTTAGCTTAAAACTAAATTTACAGAATTTAGAACAACACAGAAAATGACCAGGCCTTGAGGCTTCATCTCATCTAAGCCAAGATATCTGTTTTTGTCACTAAAGATTATGACATTTATAAGACTTTTCACTTGCCATAACAGATCTACTGCTTATTTTCTACAGCCCTGCCTTAGGAGCAGCATGTTCTTGCCAGTCTAATATCACAGTTCAGTTTTCAGTGGTAGCTGCTTTACATTTCAGGTTTTACTCATATGAAGATCAAGCCAATTGCCAAAGAGCAAATTCAGACCAACTAGTCATTGCTACCAGATCTGAGAGAAGAAACATAGGTCAGCAGGTAAACTGCAGCCCAAACAGATGCCAAATTCTGAAATCCATCCTGATAAATGAATAGCCATAGAAAACATACTGTTTCTCACTCTACATTCTTCCTTCAGTTAATTAATGTGCATGGCACACATACATTATAAGTAAATAGTTTTCAGATCCTAATCTTAATCTGTTAAAAATGGAGATTTTTAACAAATATCTCTACCAGAAATTAGAATCATTCATGTCTCTGATGCCCGTTGCTTTGGATGAGGAGACATTAAGATATATATTAACAACAAGTATAACCTGAGTACTCTAATAACAAGAATATTACTTTCATGTGAAAATTAACTGGGACAGGCACACTGAAAAGGAACTGAACCATCTCTTATAAATGCTACTTAAAAATACTAAACTAATTATTTCTGATGGAATTTGATGGCCTGCAGATCAAATACTCGGGGCAAAAGGCATTACAATGCCCAATAACCAGGAGGCTAAATGTGAAATGCCAACATCCAAGTTTTGAGCATTGCCTCAGTGTCCCTATGAAGTCAAAATAGACAAAGCTCAAGCTCTTGGTGAACTGGAGGCATTTCCATGCAAATGTCAGATATATTAAGGCACTTTTCAGAGTGGAAGAACTGTTAAGCTCTTCACATACACAGTCAATGAGATTTTTTTCTCAAAATTCAAGCTCTGAATACTTCACCATCAGTAAACAGTTCCAAAACATCCTAATCATCCAATTACAGCATCACTGCAAATTAATCAAGAGTGAAGAAAATGATGAAAAATGTTGTAAAAATGCATATTTCATGGAACTTATTTCATTACTTCACACTGATGCAAGTGCAAACATCTAATATTCAGCAAAGGATGAGAAAAGACATATCAAGTCAAACTCCTTTTACAGATGCAGGATCATGTAGCACAGTAGGTTTTGAACAAGCATTTTAGGTGCACAGTTCTTCTGTGTGCTTTACCATTATGCTACACTTTTCATTGCTACACTTTGCTTTTCCAGCAGAAGCATACTATGAGGAATTTGCTAGGGACTTTGCAAGGCCAGAAAACATGAATTTAATTTGGTTTGTGCAGATAGCTAAAAGTCTGAGCACAAAACTTTCTCTTGATCCTGTGAGATTTTGTTTCTTCAAAACAGAATAAATCACAGCTATTGTCAATATATCCCGTCCGGTATGCAGCTCTGAATTACTGTCTAATTCTAGATTGGCTAGAATCAGTCTTTTCTGGATTGGAAGATTACTTTATCAAAATTTCTACCGGTTTCAGACTTTATTCAACACAAAATAGCCATCCTGGCGCCAGGAATACTTATGTCAATATTTATATCTTGTCAGATAAAATTAGAAATGGATCCTTCCAGCAGAGGAGACCTGATTTCTAGTTTTGACCTCCAAATAAAATAAAGTTTAGTTTCAGCTCATCTTAAGCTTTCAGATGACCTAAAACACAAAGCAAAATATCAAGGACAGCAAATCTACAAGCACTAAAAAAAAAAAAATAAAAATATCTTCAGATTAGGAAAAGGGAAATTGCTTCTTCCTAACACTATTTAAATGTAAATGTCTCTTCTCCAGAGACCCAAAATTTAAAGACATAGTTAAGCTTAGCTAAGAAGTATCTTCCATTTGGAATTTATGACAATGACTCCAATTAAACAGTAATGTTCAAACTCCACTGATGGAAGACATGAAAGAAGTGTCATGTTCCAGTTCTTGTTACTGCACCTCTTTCCCAAAAGACACTTTTTTTGTAAAGCTGGCTTAATAGATTACCAAGATGCATCTCTATTTATGTTTTGATAATTGTATTATAACAACGAGAAATGTTAGGGAAAAAAAAGATAAGGAAAAGTATTGAAAAACGCAAAAGATATTGTACAGAGGCTCCAGAGTAGCAGGAATAGGATTACTTTTTCCCCTCTTCCTTCCTACATTACGAATATTCTTTCTTTCTGTAGATTAGCATGATTAATTGTGCTATTTTCTTAGGAACTCTTCTTTGGTTCATTGTGTCCCTTTAGATTAGGAAATAGGAACTCACACTGTCACAGGTGACGTAGTAAGGAGAGGATTTGTTCTGCTATGCTACATAATCATGAGATTAAAACAGCTTTTATCAGGATGGAATTGGATGGACGTGTAGCTAACGCAGGCAACTCACTATGTAATTCTAATATGGATACACAAATAACTCTGGGTTATACTACCAACTGATGGATCTGATCAATATGTATAAATACCTGAGGGGTGAATGTATGGAGGATGGGGCCAAACCCAGTGGTGGCCAATGACAGGACAAGGGGCAATGTGTCCAAGTTGAAACCCAGGAAATTCCATCTGCATTTGAGGAGGAACCTCTTCCCTGTGAGGGTGCCTGAGCCCTGGCACAGGCTGCCCAGGAAGCCTGTGGAGTCTCCTTCTCTGGAGGTCTTTAAAACCTTCTTGGATGCGACTGGTGCCCCGTGCTCTGGGTGTCCCTGCTGGAGCAGGGGGTTGGACTGGATGATCTCTAGAGGTCCCTTCCAACCTCAACCCTTCTGTGGTTCTGTGTTATGGAGCCACTCCATATATTCATTCATTTGCCCTGCAGCATAAGTTACTGACACGTCTTTTTAGAGCAACTAAAAGAAGTCAGCAGCTCTCAGGTCAAAGAAATAACGCAGCCAGTGGAGGCCGTAACAAGGCCCATTTTGCACCCTGTTATTGCTAGTTTGTGCTTTTCAATGCCAGTGGAAATAATAAGGAGGACAAAATAAAAGAAGATAATAACAGACCGATTTTGCCACTTTTCATCAGGCCAGCTATGAAAGACTTCTCACTCCAAATGTCATTTTAATGTCTCTACAGTTCACTGCAACACACAGTTGATAGGAACATACAATTTACTTACTTATTAAAGTGCTTATTAAAGGACAAGAAATATCCAGGATCTATTTACAAAAACTAAGGCAAAAAATCAAGCAGATAAAATCTGAGGCTATCTCAAAGAATAGCACTGTCCATGTTCCACATCACTCACGTGTTATTGTTTGTTTTTGTGACACAAATATAAATCTTTCCATTAAGAAGGAATTTGAATTAGTAATACTAAAAGACCTCTGCCAGTTCATGTTTTAAATGGCATCATCTTAAAATCCCCTGTTTTAAAAGTGACTTGAAATCTTACCAAGTCTTCCTACAGAAGTCATAAAACTGTACAGAACAAATAAACACAAATAAAAACATGTGGTATTAATAAATAAGAACGAGCTGTTCCTATGAGAACGATCATCATGAGATGAAAAGCAGGATAAAAGTGCTGTGCTAAAGCACGTTAAGAGCAAACAGAGTGGAAAGGATTTCCTGAAGTCCTCCTGAGGCCTCTCCCACAGCACTGCTCACACAGTTACCTTTGTTGCTGCTCCCTCCAGCTGGGCAGCCCTACGGTGGCAGCTCTGTCCATGCCCTTGGCGTTGCAGTTAGCAGTGGGAGGACAGGCTAGGGCAGGAAAGGCCGAGTTCCCCTTCCCAGGAGACCTTCTCACTTGTGTATTTTATGCTTTCCTTTGATATCTCTTACATACAAAGACCAGGGCAGGAACTGATCACCAGGGCAGCTTCCCTGGACCCAGTGTAACCCACTGTGAACATGGAGAGTCCCCACAGTGGACAAGTGCCTCTCTCAAGGCGCTTTATTTCACAGAATCGCCTTGAAACTATCCTTCTTACCATAAAACAAATATGCCATATTAAAATGATTGCCCTGATACTTCCAGCAGATCATTTCTCATACAGAAGGCATATTCCAGGCAGCAAAGCAGACTTAAAAGAAGAGTAAGGTTTAAAACAGTCAATAATTCAGAGAAAAACAAAGAGGGAAAATCCTCAGAGACACCCTCTAGACATAAACAGCAAAACATTCTCATAGTAAGAACTCAGGCAGGCAGGAATTACTAAACACAGAGGGAAGAGTCTGAGAAATGTAGAACTTTGACTCCTTGTCCTTAAGATACCCCATTATGCCTGGAAATCATAGCTCTCTCCAAAGGCTTAGCCTTTGTGTTGCTCATCTCCTTCATCAAGTCCCCTCTCTTCCGATGTCTTCTGAAATGATAAGCAGTCCTACCCGTTGTGCTTGCAATCTTCATTACCTTAGTTTTCAGCATCTTCATCAAAGACTGACTTTGCACAGAGGAAAAAAAAATAATTTTGTATTTAGAGCCCCAGTGCACGAAATAGGCACTTTAAGTTGAAGGACTGCGGTGTTGACCTGAGACAAGTCTGCTGGAGAAGCAGTCTAAATTTACAGCATGCCCGAAGAAAAGGTTAGCATGCTGCTGCCCTGCTCTACAAGGGGACCTGAAAATCATACTTTCTCAAATATTCACACTTCTTCTTCTCAGGACTTATTCTGTGAGGAATTGTGAATTATTCTGTCTTTTTCCAAAGAATATTTAATACCCAGTCTTGTTCTGGCCAATGCTTTGGATGGCTCTCATTGTGTAAAGCAGATAGATAGACTTTTTTGCTCACACAAATGCACCGTGTCCCTCTTACAGACAATCCAGAGATTTTTTAGCAATAGAGTACCAGGTGTGTTAATCCCTTGAACAAATGAACTTTCCATCTATCAGTGCCTAGATTTCAGGGAATTATGAGAATCAATTTATTTTGGACAATTCTTAAAACAATGTATTAATCATGTACATAGCCTTTAATTTCAAACCTTCGACAAGTTTTATCCAATAATGCTTGCAAGAAGCTGACACTGCACTGCTGAAACCATCAAGGGCTTGGCCCCAGATCATAAAGAATGTTTAGGAGTGTAATGCCCATATAAATTTAAGGTCTTTTAAATTGGAGAAAATTGGGATGAAGTGAGAGAACACTAGCCCTGAATATTCCCCAAACTAGTGTGACTGTAACCTACTAAGAAAAGGGAGATGATGGGAAAATCTTCTATGTCAAGCAGAAGACAGAATTAAAATTTTCAGTATCTTTTACTATATATTCAGGATCATTTAGGGGTTACTCTAAGCAAACATACTGGGTCAGATTTCCTAAGCAAAGTATTGAGGAAAATGCCCAGCCTGTGGATCCTCCTGAGGACATAGGGTAAACCCCAAGCTGATAGAATCTAAGATACAACTGTGCAGCGGAAATTTAAGGTGTGCAGGCACACAGAGCTCGCAAATGTGCTGCAAAGATGAAAAGAAAGGGCTTTGCACATGTTGAAGTGCCCTAAATGTGTGTTAATGTTTATACGTTCCCTCCCTTACGTGAACCCAGAACACTTCAATATATCTATATTCCTGTGACCTCAATTTCACTCTAGTGCTGTAGAGGATACTCCCCAATTTCAAAGATAATTTCCACCCTAGTTTTCTGATGCTGCCTTCTCATTTGCCACCAATGCTGGAGGTTACTGTGTCCTCCTCCTCTTTTATATATACAGCATGAAACTTCTTTGGTTCAATCTCCAATTCATGAAATATAAATGTATCAGCAAATAAAAAAGTAATTTAAGGTCAACAGAGAAGCAGGCAGTGTAGTGATTTTTTAAGACTGTATGAAATAAATGAAATGGAGCAGCTCACATAAACAGTATCTTTAGCTTATTTCAATGGCCTTTCTTAATTAATCCTTTGGAAAACAAACATATGCATTAGACAAATCACATGGTTCCTATGCAATGGATGTAGGTCTCAGAAACTGAACTGTTTAGAGACCATCACTATTTGCAGATGCCTTGGAAAAAGTAATTACTGCTAAATTCTCCCATCTTGTTGGCTGTGTAAATACTTCCAAGGACACAGGATTTGCTGGGAAAATATTATCCTCTGTTAAATACTAGTATCTGCTCCTACATAATGAATTCATCCTCCAGTATAGCATTAGGGTAGGTGTAGATTAAAAATTGTCATTGCAGAACTTCATTTTTAATATGTGCAACATAAACAGTGCTGAAATACTGCATTTTAACATCTACAACACAGGAGGCAGAAGGCTTACTTCTCAAATGCACTATGTTCTCAGTCTGTAGAAACCCCTATTAATAAAACGAGGTAATTTTTCCCTCACTTTTTGTCCTTTTTATTTGCTACTGCTGTTGTGCTCCTTTTAAAACTCCTTAGGCATCAGTAGAAAAAATATAACCCATAAAGATCTGAAGTGGCCACAGCAATTACATAGCAACGGCAGCTGCAAAAGCTAGGTTTGGATTCCAGGCAGCTCTGCACTTTTCGAAGCTAATTTGAAAATACACCGTTTAACTCTAGCAAGTAAGCACGGCAAATATAAGGCACTGTGATGCGTTAATCTAGCTACTGCCATGATTTAATTGGCCCAGAAAATTGCTTGAGGTGTTTGGGATGGCAATTAAGGCTAGGAGAGTCTGAGAAAACAGCCTTGGGTCATGGAGGGGTATTTTATTCTGATTTTTAAGAAACTGAACCCCCTCTCAGCTAAGACTCATGGGCCTAATTAGAGATTAATTAAAGCTACTTGCTTATGCTTGGCTGAATTACAGCTCAATAGATATATTTTAAGTGGCAGGTACAAAACTTACTCTTTTCTATTGCTCCCTTTTGCCTCTGATTCTGAGAACCAGAACTTCCCAAATCATCAAATTTATTATACTCAAATAAAAATGAATGCCTGTTCCTACCCTAAGCCTCAAAACTTGTAGATCCATGCGTCTAATTTGGTTTAAAGAGAAGGAATTCTTATAAGAAAAAAAAGCCCCTTTCCTGCCATTTTCATCATGCCGTGATTTGTGATGCTGCAGTTGGGTTGTCTGGCTGTGTTGTCACATATTGTGGATGTCCAACTAGTAGCAGTTGGCTGAACCCAAACAACTGGTAAATTAGCTACAAAGCTGAGATAAGATCTTTTATGAAAAATGAAGATAACTAACTCATTTTGCGGGTATAGACCAGACACAGAAACCTGGTCTACTTCCATGTTGACCCCCAGATAACCAACAGGGCCAGAGCATGTAGGAAAGCTCTGCCTTCGAGCAGAACCAAGCTGGCCTTGGCTGAGCAGCAGCAAGCTCCAAGTGAAGCACCGCAGGAAAAACCACAAGTCCTGACACCCAAGTGCTGCAGCTCTTTGAAGGCAGGTTCCCGAGGTTGCCATGAGCCATGGTGAGAAGCACAGGGCTTGTCCTCTCAATGATGACCTCGTTGAAACCATCGATGATGGTCCTCCTGATGGCCTCTGTGCAAGGTATTTGAGTACAAGGGAAAAGCAGCTCAAACTCACTATACACTCAAACTATAATTTAAGGAGCCACAGACTGAGTGCTAAACTTCACAGTTAATTTTAATTAGCAAACCCCAAGCAACACCAGCTTCAATTTTAGTTCTCCCTGTTTATAATACTTTCCTACACTGCACACTTTAAATACTTAAGAAGTTTGTTTTCACTAAGCTGGAACACCATCATACTCTCGCTACCTGGTTATTTGGGTTTAGTGGGACCAGCAGCATATTCTTCTATTAATTCTTGGCAGTTATTTTTGGGAGGGCTTGTTTGTTTGGTTTTAATCAGACTGTTCTGGAGTCTTGTTGTCACAGAAACAGTGAACATAACTAGCTGACAGTCGTTCCCTCCGCGCCTTCGCTGCCACTCAGATTGCAGATTGAATTTAATAAGCCAATTTAATAGCCTACCTGAAACCTAACTGCAAGTTTTGCTAATAATGTGACATTATCCTGTATGAAGGACTTGTGTGAATTATCTTCCTACTGACTAGAACAGTGTTTTTGCTTCTATTAAATATATGCTTTTCTCCCCTTCGATTTCAAGGCAGGTATTCAATCTTGTGAACTTAGTTAATTTATTGACTGTAAAAAATATTTTTCAGGATGGAAACATTCAGAGCTGTTCTGTGTTTCACAATGATATGGCTGAATTTCCAATTTTATACAATAAGGACTTGGGCCTTGAGGGTTTTTTTAAGGAAGAAAAGTAATTCCATCTACAAGATCGCCTACTGGCTTTATAGATTTGCCTTCTAAGCAGTGAATTCTTACATACCCTGTGATATTCATTTCAGAACAACAACATTAGTGTAGTGGGCTTCTTTTAAAAGAACACGGCCGCTTCGAACTGGCCAGCCCAGTCTTTTAGACCAATATATTCAGAATTAAAACATCCCTCCTGAAAAAAATCCTCCACTGGATCATTACAGCTCCATTGCATTACAGATGACTAGGATACTGAAGTACAGCACTATCATAATAGATAGAGATGGATCATTCAATGCTATTGTCATAGTTTTCTTAAAGAAAATATAAGAACAGAAAGTAATGCTAGTTACAAGACCCACTATTTTAATTACTTGAAACTTGCATGGCAATATATTTATCCAGAATGAAAAGTGGAATAGTTTCTCTATGTAAAAGTAGAGTAAATGTCAAACAAATTCAATATTTTCACTGCAGTCATAGAGAATGTTTTTCTTATGAGCCCATCCTGAAAGCCTGTAAGCCTGAAAGTCATCCATCTCAATTGGATGTTGGAAAAAATAAATAAAGTTCTCTAAGAATGAACTTGGAAGACAATAATTTAAAAGTTAAGGTAAAGGTGATGAACCAGGATTTCATATAATATACATCAGCCTGGCTGCAGCAAAGCAAGCGATGATAAGTCTGTTTATATCAGCTGCAGATCTGATTAACGATCTTTGCAATAGTGCAGTGTACATGAAGTGTAGCAGTCAGACACACATTTCACTTCTGTCAAAGACAGACCATTGCAGAGTACATGCCAGCAGCCCTTGCTGAAAAAGCACTATTTTCTGCCACCACAAACGCTGCCCAGGAGACTGAGAGCTGAAATAAACCACTCACGAGTACTGCATTAACTCAGAAATGATAGGTAGTTCCTCACAGAGCTGGACCATAGATGAATGAAGAGTTTTAAGGGAGACTTTAACTTGCACATAAAAGTCAGTCACAATCTGTCTGGAAAACTGAAATACTGTTCTTATAAATTTCCACCATGCAGCAGGTTAATGTGTGTTTGCAATCTGAATTATTTCTATTTTGGGATGCATTTAAGCTCTGTACATTTTAAATAGCATATGTATGTGATGCTTTGTTCCCTAGTGCTGCTGTCATCAGAGGAGATGACATGCAACAGCCAGAGATGAGGGAAAGACAGTAAACAGCAAAGGTAATTAATCCCGGGATTCATAGATCTGTGGATTTAATTTTTTTCTGTAACAACAATCTAATATATGATTTTGGTATGTATGAAGTTACGCATTAAGCTGTCAGTAATTCTACATCTCCATTTTAGAGCTATTTAATAGTATCATGGCTACAGATAATACATTTTTATTACTGGACAATAATGTACAGATTGACAATTCTTCTAACCAAAACCAATCCAACCCAGCAGAAGAGAATAAAAAAGTCACTCAGGCCAAATTCTTAAGGATAAGTTCTTTCCTTAATTGCATTAATAGCCATGATTTTACCATCAGGGCACCCATCAAACCTAGTCATGAGCCAGGATGCTACAGTAATAGGCACAGTTGAGATACAGAACAAAACATGCAATTCCTTTCCAAAATCTTAACATCTAAGTAAAAGGCAAGGCCGGGAAACAGATGGTGGAGTACAAGGAGAGAGAGGGACAGCACCGGTCAGACAATACAATATTCACAGCTTGTCAGCAGCCTCATTTCTCAAGAGACAAAAGATTTTAAGGTGATTTTAAGGAGATAGTGAAAGGCTTGAACAGACATTTATGGTGCCCAGCTTGTGCACACTCCAAAAGCTAGGGAAAACTTTTCTCTCAAAACTGCAGCTTATTTGCATTAATAACTACACTCACATAAAGTCATTAACTGTGAGATGTACAGTTATGTTTTATAATATATATATAATGTTTTATAATATGTTTTCATATGTTAAACAATGTATATTGTCTATATGTTATGTTTTTATAATATGTCTTATAACCACAGCCTGCATTGATAAAGTGCCATCCTGAACAAAAGAAATAAAGTCCTTGAATACAAGGGGGAAAAAGTTCTACAACTTCTTTGCTCATTCCAATGATTTTCATATCAGTTATATCTGTCAGACTATACTACTAACACTCTTAAGTTTAAATGTTACTATAGCACAAAGATAGTTACTAACTTTGCTGTTATACTATTCAATAAAACCTAACCTGTTTCTTTAATAAACCAAATTATATTTCTACTGTCATGAGTTTGTGATAGATGTTTAAGGTACACAGACTGTTAATATATGAAAATAAGCAGTGGACTTGCAAGCAGCTGGCAGTGGGCAGGCTACTATCTGACCAAGAATCTAGCATTTATTGGGGAAAAAAAAAAGGGTTTTCAGCACTGTTGATTTAAAAGATAAACTAACAGATGCATCATACTCAAATGAAAGAGAAGCAAATGCTCCCTGTTTGGGAGCATCCCAGTTGGGTTTCACAGAATGTGGGATCAATTTGTGTCACAGAAAGCAGGACCGTTACACTGTGAAGCAGCGTAACTATAGCAATCATAGAATCACAGAATCCTTAAGGTTGGAAGGGGCCTCCAGAGATCATCTAGTCCAACCTTTCTGCACACGCAGGGTCACCCAGAGCACATGGCACAGGGCTGCATCCAAGCGGGTTGGGAAGATCTCCAGAGAAGGAGACTCCACAACCTCTCTGGGCAGCCTGTTCCAGGGCTCTGGCACTCTCACTATCAAGAAATCTTTCCTTAAGTTCCCAGGGAACTTCTGGTGCTTCAGATTGTGGCTGTTTCTTCTAGTCCTATCACTGGAAAGAGGCCACCCCATCCTCCTCACTGCCTCCCTTGAGGTGTTTATACACACTGATTAGGACCCTCCTCAGCCTTCTCTTCTCCAGGCTGAACAGGCTTTCCTGATAAGACAGATGTTCCGTCGCTCTCCTGGGGATGGAGGTGAGACTCTCTGGTCTGTAGTTGCCTGGGTCCTCCATCTCACCCTTTTTGAAGACTGGCAGGACACTGGCTTTCTTCCAGTCCTCAGGCACCTCCTCCGTTCTCCAGGACCTTCCAAAGATGATGGTGAACAGCTTGGCTATAATGTCTGCCAGCTCAGGCAGCACTCTGGGGTCCATCCCATCAGAGCCCATGGATTTGTGGGTATCAAGCTGTCCTAAGGGCTCCATGACCCAATCTTCTCTACTTGGGGCAAGTCTTCCTCTCTCCAGGCTTCTTCTCCTGGAATCTTGGTCTGGTATTCCATAGAGCTGTCCTTGGCAAACACCAAAGCAAAGAAGACTTTCAGCAATTCTATTTTTTCTGTGTTTTCTGTAACCAGGACACTCTCCCTGTTCACCAGTGTACTCTCTTCTCCCCAGTCTTCCTTTTCCCATTGATTTATTTAAAGAAGCTCTTCTTACCATTACTAACATCCCTTGCCAGATTTTCTTCCAAACTTGCCTTAGCTTTCCTTGTCACATCCCTGCATTCCCTGACAACGTTTCTGTATTTCTCCCAAGGGGCCTTTCTTCTACATTCCGCATATTTTTGCCAGGAGCTTCATGTTCATCCATGCAGGCCTTCTGCCCCTCTGCCTGATTTCTTACTCATAGGGATACATCATTGCTGAGCGTGGAGGAAGTCTTGCTTGAAAACTGACCATCACTCTTGAGCCCCACTTCCTTCTAGAGCCCTAGCCCACAGGTTCCTTCAAAGAAGGTCCCTGAAGAGGCCAAAGTTGGCCCTCCTGAAGACCATGGTTACAAGGCCACTTACAGCCCTGCTTCCTCCTCATTGGATCCTGAACTCCACCAGCTCATCATCACTGGAACCAAGGCTGCCCCCCACCTTCAGGTCTCCAACAAGTCCCTCTCTGTTAGTACAAGGTCCAGCAGCCCATCTGTCCTCATTGGCTCCTCCACAACTTGTGTCAAATGTTATCATCAGCACACTGTAGAAACCTTCAGGGCTCTTTGTGTCTCGCTTTCCAGCTGATATCAGGATAGTTGAAGCCTCCTATGAGAACCAGGGCCTATGACTGCGGGCCTACCTCCAGCTGTCTGTAGAAGGCCTCATCAACCTCCTCCTCCTGGTCCGGTGGCCTGTAGCAGACACCCACCACAGTGTCTCCCATGTTGGCCTGCCCTCTTAATCCCTACCCACAAGCTCTCAGCTCGCTCATCCTCCACCCCCAGGTTGAGCTCCATGCATTCCAGTTGCTTTCTCACATTTTATTACTCAATAGATCTCAGGGATTAAGCCTTTGAGACATATGTCCTTTGTCAGTTGCACTGTTATAACTATTGACCTTTATTAGGGTCAATGGACTTCTCTATAATTCTGCTGCCTAGTCCCATAATAGTTCTTACATGATAATGCTAGACAAAAATACTATATCACCTCTGTAAACTCTTTTTATATCTCACTGATAAACTGAGTCAGAAGTTTGCCAAAAATGGTTAAAACTGTGTCAACAAAGACTATAGATTGATGAATTCATCCTTTATAAAAAACAATAGCTAGCCTAAGTTTTGTTATTTTTCTTGTAAAACTTTCTGAAGAGTTTTTTCAAAAGTACTTACTTCAGTGCCTCAGCAGGAAACCCTTATGAAGTTTTATACCATAGTGCTTGCAGTCAGTGATACACGGGCCTGTATTTTCCTATGGTATAATATTTAAGACTTAAACCAAGTCACTTATATGACAAGTTCAAAATGACAGTTCTCATTTTTGATAAAATTGTTATCAAAGTCTAGTGTATAATAACACATGATGAACATTTGTTTCATTTTACACTATTATAAGCTAAGTCAATGGAAAAATCAGTAAATTACTCTCAAGTATAATATGTCCCTCCAATAACATAAATGAAAAATCAGACCACAAAATCAGAGAGGATTCATTTAGTTAAATTTTTTTCCTCAGTGTTAGCAAGGTGCTGGAATGATAGTAAATGAAATGCCAATTTCATATTTACGCTTCACACATCTCAGAACTGACATAACTCTTTTGTTTCTCTAGAGAAACTTCAGCTATTCTGAGTGTAAAAGTCTAATTAAGAGTTTCTTTCACAAACCTATTAGATATGTTTTATCCTAGATATGGTTTCACACTTACATTCTTAGAGGAAAGTTTTGCAAGGAAAGTAGGTAAAAGTTGGCTATAAAGTATGGATGGTTAATTTGACACCAAAATTTGATTAGGTCAGTCTTCCACTGGTTAGTCCTTCAGTATCTACTTTTAGAATTTAGATGCAGTAACATAGGTAAACCAAATCAGATCCCTCTGTCCGAAACTGCAATCCTTATTATCACGTTCTTCCTAATCATAGGAAAATCTGTAATCCACATACACTGACGACTGCAAACGTCTTGTTGTCCACAGGTTCTGTCTTTGGACACTCAGGACTTCAGACGGTGCTGAGTAGCTCAATGAACAAACCCCCTCCAGTACAGTGTATTTATGCTTCTCCACATCTAGTGAAGCAATAGCTCGAATTTGATGACCGTGAAGGAAACTAGTTCTAAAGAGAGCTTTACTTTTAGGTAATACTTCATATTTAACAATGAAGACCTACAAACTTTCAGCCATCAAGTCTTATTCATTAGGAATCAAGAACGAGGGAAAAATTAAGAAAGTTACATAGTCCAAAACTAACAGCACTGCTCAACCCCACAATCCTGCATCTAATCACATCACCTTTTACACCTTCTCTCATAAAAAAAAAAAAATCATGTACTGATCTTTCTGAAGTGAGAGATTACCAGAAAAACGTGCTGAAGGTGGAAAATAATGAGAATAGTTGCTTATACTCAACACAAGCACTACTTCCAAAAACAATAAAACCTGTTAGAGCTCTTATTTGATTTAACATAACATTTTTGTTATCAACACATTTGCAGTCTTTCATGCAAGGCTGTGAATTCTTTTGCAGCAGTTTACCTTTGTTTCCTGAAAATGTATGATAGTCCTCAAGAAAAATCACACTTCTAAAGAAAATACCAGAGAGAAGGACAGAAGTCACTCGTAACAGGAAGTTCAACCTGGAGAGCTTATATTGAGGTGGCTTTGATTACAACTTGCAGTATGGTGCTTCACAATCAAAGCTCTTTCGTTTATTTAAAATAAAGTCCATAGACTTAGAGTGTACAAAAACCTCAGTCAACTAACGAGAAGTTGTACTTACCACACAGAATGACACAAAACAGGCATGACAGCAGACAGAAATCCAGCGAAGTCTTCTTCACAAGCAGTGAAGTCTTCACAAATAGCAGTGACACAACCTTGCCACCTTTCATGTACAGCAGCACTGTGCAAACTAGGCATATTTGCCTGCCTAGTTGCCATCACCTGGCGATCAGCTTTGGCCCAAGCAGAGCATTTACAGTTACATTCGCTGTTGTCCTTTGATATCTTTTGATATCTAAGATCTTATCTGAAGAGCTATCATAAAGCCATGTAAACAGACCAGTCACTGCAGCATATGTCCACCCACCACTTGAGCTCAGCCAGGGAAATGCTCATCAGCATTCGCTGTCTTTCATATGAACTAGCTATGGTTTCCAGTTTCTGCGCTAGTCACTTAGTCTTTTTAAATAACTAACCTAGTACAAGAGAGCAATTGAGAATAAAAGCAGCTGGGAAGCCAAAGATGGCATGTGAGTGTTAGGGTTATTCATCATTAAATAAAGTGATGAATTGGCAGGTATGACAAATTAACAAGCGTATGGCTACCTTAAAGGTTAATAAATTTCCTCCTCTCCTTCCCCATCCTTGTTCTAAGCTGCTGCAAATGATGTGAAATAATTGCTTTGACAGACTTATTTTTCCCCTAGACCAGATGTGTTGATCACCCTTAGGTTCTTTTACCAAAGTGACAGCAGATTTTAATGTTCCTGTGCCCACTGTAGCAGCTGTACAAACACTTCATTAACATAAGAATGGTGGTAAGAATGTGCTATTAAAATGGGGGGGTGGTTTCCTGGGCATCCTTTTTTCATAACTCACCTGAATATTTCGCTCTAAATTCGTGCTAAATTGGGAATGAACAAATGCATTTCAAACTCTCACTTCATATCTATGAGTGTGCCAATTCTTTACCAGACAAACCAGATTTCTAGCTTGAGAAATTTTGCATCTATCCACTGGAAGAGATGGCAAAAGATTTGAATAATACATATTTGGTTTGCCAGAAAGACAGGATTTTTTTCCTGCAGAAATCTGTGTTCTTGCAGTGCTTTTTTTTTCTGGTTTTCATCCACATAGAGCTGAGTCTATGGCAGGCAGCATCTGTTACCTCTGCTATAGTAATGTCAACATGGTGAAGCTCTTTGCTTTGAAAGGATTATAACTTTTCTTTTTGAGGTGATGCACTTCTCTGACAACTTAGAAGTCAGCTTTCCTCCTTAGGTTTCTCTTGGTATTTCCCATCATTATAGATATCATTACTGAGAGTTTACCAAGTCACTCACAGTAAATGGTGAGTGCAGGACTGTTATTTTTTTATGAAGGAGAGAATTGAGACAGTCGATCTTTTGCATATGTAAGAGTTTATTATTTGATGTAAAATTAAGAATAAAAGCATACTTTGCCAAGCAGAGAAACCTCCACAAGATAAGGTCTCTTCTGGCTGTTGCTCACTAGGGATACAGGCATTGTTCCTCCCTGTCTAAAGCATCGAGACATAAAATTGAAGTAGAAAACAGGCATCTAACCCCTTTCCCACATAAGTACTTGCTATATAGATGTAGCTTTATATACATATACATAAATATATATCTATGTACATATTAATAAAAATAGATGTATCCATATCTATCTATATGTATGTATAAATAAGTGCTTCTTTCCTGCACCAGCTGTCACCTCTGAAGCATACGCCTGGCTAGGAAAGCCGACAAATGCCTTCTGAAGCAGATATATCTTCTATTTCCATAGTGTGTTGGCAGGAGGTGGTAGTAAGGATTAAAAAATGGGTTCTATTCTTGCTAAGAGCCAACTGGCTGGGAGGATGCTTTGGGGCACTGTGGATGTGATATGTTGGTAGTTCCTGAACTGAAGAGGAAAAAATGAATTTGTATGCGGATATCTGAAATCTCTGTCTATTCCGTGCTTATCACTCAGCCACCTAGGCTTGCTCTTTGCAAGGATGCTGCAAATCATACCTGAAGGCTCCGAGCCAAAATCTGACAAGCCTTTACACTACCTGACACATGTACTGCAACATCCAAGATCTCTGCAGCCTCTTCAAAATTCAGAAGGTCAAATTTTGCTCTCAGATATCAGTACACAGCTCTCATTGCCCTGATTTTAACCTCACAATGGTTCAACTTTGGCCTAACTTATTGCAAATAGCATGGTGTCAACAAGAACGAAATAATGGCTAGGACCTCACTTGAATTATGCTAGGGCATGTTGTCTTGACCTTGGCCACAATTTTGCCCACAGACACAAAGGGCAGTTAGAAGCATCACAACGTGTCAAGACCCACTCACCTGGCAAGGGAAACGACACTACAGGGACAGTTAGGCAGTCTCCAAATCCAAACTTGCAGCACTGTAATTGAAAGCAGCACCAAACGTTGTCATA
The DNA here is from genome assembly GCA_032353885.1 of Nothura maculosa. Classification (NCBI taxonomy): domain Eukaryota; kingdom Metazoa; phylum Chordata; class Aves; order Tinamiformes; family Tinamidae; genus Nothura; species Nothura maculosa. The sequence continues at coordinate 383,953 of JAUBOD010000249.1, read as the reverse complement.
ACTGATCCTTGCTGATGGTGATCAAAATTAATGCATGAGTCTGCACTGAACTAAACACGCAGGAGCTCTTCCTGAGAATGGAAACAATTTGAAATAGTCTCTACAGTGAGCAAAATGGGGAGGACAGGAATAACAAACATTAGCTGGAGGGTTGCACAAACATATTCATTTGTCATAGCTTTCAAATGTCATAATGAAATGTAAGATATTGATATTTCCTTGTGAGCATATAGAGTTTTTAGTCTGCAATTACTGCTGAGTTAATATAAAAATGACCAGTGAACTCTATCTGTTTTTTCCCTATTTTTTACATTATTTTTTAAACTAATCTTGAAAGAGATTGGAGGTCAGCTTTCAGAATTTTCACTGCTTTATTTATTTTACTGTTTAATTCACAGCAAATGTGCATCAGCAGGAGCTATATGACTTACTGTGGCCCTTTTTTGCTGCGGATAAAAAAAGTCCCTGTAGCCACCACTGGATAAAATTGACACAAAGTGCTCTTTTGTGCTGAGAAAAATCCATGGTACCTTGAAAACAAATTACTCTACAACTTAAAATTTGCTGCACAGTAAGCAGTGCTTTGCAGAGAAAGACCATGTTCAAGAAATAAGGAGCGTGCAGAGATCAAACAAAATTTGCTGCCAAATCTACCTTGAGAGAAATTGATAGGGTGAAACAGGGCTGTGTATTTCCCCTGTTCCGCTCTGACAGCACAGGAATTCTTTCCTTCCCTCCTTCTTTCTTCTTTGCTCTCTGTCCTTTCCTCTTATGCTCTTTTTCTCTCTTTCTTTTTTCTCCCTCACATTATATTCTCTGTGAAAACAAGAAAAAAAAAATGTGATCCCATGCCCCAGATCTGAATATCTATTCAAATGAAGAGCGGAAAATATGACCTAAACCTGCAGCTCTGACACCATCTCCCGCAGCTTGAGATTTGCCTCCAGTCCCTGTGGTGAGGCTGCAGCCGAGGTGAAAGGCTTTCTGCTGTGGACACCATTGCCAAAGCTGTAATTTTTGTCCCTGCTGCTTCCTTGATCCTAACAAGTAATCTGCCACCACTGACTTATGCCCAAAGTACATTCTCATCCCATCTATCCCTATGGTCGTTCAGGTGAAAAAGACAGAGCATAAATAGTAACTGAACCTAGAGCAAAGCAAAAAAGGACTGAGGATTTCTGTGATGTCAAGGAGATCTTGTCAGGGGAGCACTGTGATTTCTGAAGCTGTTTCATGGACCTCTGGGGTGGGGTGGCATTGCTTTCTTCGTATTTCTATTTAATAGCTCCTTAAAACACAACCTAGCAAGTAAGGACCAGAAGCACAAAACTCACTTCAGTTCTACTTCAGTGCTAAAGTTCCACATTCTCCTTGACATCCACCAGTAAATTCAGAAGCATTTGGTAAACAGCAGGAGCTGAGACAGCTCCTAAAAGGAGACATCAAGGTTTAATCCACGTAGCTGCATGAGATGCAGCTTTACGTTTGGGAGACTGCTCAAATCACTGCGCAACAATCCTCTATGGAAAGCTGATCCAAATATGCGGCTTCCTAGGCTGTACTCAAACCCTCCCAGCAGCTCTGTATAATGGGACAGCTCTGGAAAACCAGGATCTATTGCTGGTGGGGCAGGATGAGGTGGCGGAGAGCTGAAAGGGACCTGCTGGGGCCAATTCCTGAAGCAGAGCTTGGGCGCAGAGCGCTATGTGAAGCTTAAAATAGAGCTCCAGACTAAGGCTGTGCAAAGCACTGTAATATTTGCTAACAGGCACCTTCCAGCCTTTTGGTGACCTTCTGCAATATGCATTTTGCTGAAATGAGATCTATTACAAAAAACTTTATATAAACCCAGAAACACTCTCTGTGGCCCTGCATGCACACCCCAGTCAGGCAAACAGGAGCCTGCAGTTTAAGTTCCTTTTCAGCCAAGGCAGAAGAGAGGTACAACCTCACCTTATCTTTAAAAACTTCAGTGAAACACACTTTGAAAGCAAGCCTTAAAGGGAACAGTAAAGCAGGGAAAGTTTGGGAGATGTAATTATGCAGAGAGATGCTTTTGCAAACAATGACAAATATCTACTTTCATTTTGCCACCTCTTGGCAGGGATATTTATACAAAAATCCTGTTCATTTCACTGCAATTTCTGTGCATGATTCAGTGGTCAGAACAGATCTTGTAGAGGAAACGAAAAACTGCTCATTTAAGTTTTACGTATTTTCTGATCAGAGAAAATTTTTTTCAAGACATTGGTTTTAATCACTCTCTATCTGCAACTATATCTTTCTTCATCGCTTCAATGTCATAAATACCTAAAGAAACAGACATCCCTCCCTGCTGTTGGACGCTGTAGGTGAAAAATTCCAAAATGTATTTTCAAACTGCTCGTTTACTTTGCTTTTAGCAAATTAGCACAATCTTTGCCATGCCAGTCACCTCCTTTTCAACATCTCTCAGAGCATCCATGGAGAACAAGCTGACAAGGTCTAGACAATTTATTTTCCTCTAGCTAAGTATTGTCAATTATGCAGTTTTTGAGCCCTTTCTATCACTCAGCAAGCTTCATGTTTACTGTGTGGCTGCCAATTCCTTGCTCTTTACAAAGGCTTTGTTTGGCTGCTAACATTTCCTCTTTAGGTATCAAGGAAATTTAAAGTCATCTATATAAATCTTTGAGGTGATTTCTTAATGAAAAGCTGAGCAAAAGGACAGGAGCTGGCCAGTGAACTACCACCTAGACAGCAATATCCCTTGGAGTGCCAAGTATGCCATAGCAGGCAATGTCAGGAACCCTACGGCTTGCGGAGACTGTAAATGAGACTGACTGTGTCTCAGTCCTTGTTAAAGTAAACTGTCCACACTGGGGACAGGCGCAAAACAGAACGGGGATTCATAGGGAGAGAGAGGAAACATTTTCCTGCAGCTTCCAGATTGAATGACAGATTTTTCCCTCCCACATGCTGAGAATGGTGGCCCAATTCCTAACTCCAACAGAAGCGAGGACATTGATGAGTTTATTTTAGTGATTAGGGTTGTTTCTCACGTTATTAAAAGCATATCACAGAGGTATTTTAGGTTAGCTGAAAAAAATACCATTTTAGATGCATTTTATTCTCCTAAACTTCAACTAGGTTGTAATGGTCATTCTTCCTCTTCCATTCAAAAAACAAAACCAATAACAACATAAAAAAAAGCACATGAATCAGGTCTGCAATTGGGCCTGAGAGAGGGAAGACTAACGACAGAAGTGTCTTAAATATCAAGCAGTGACCTTATACACTTTAGCTTGTTTTACTGGGTGGTGACTTCCTCCGACCTGACTTCATTGTGCAGCATCTAGTCAGGAACACTGCACCTGGTACCTTCTTTGCAGCAGGGCTGAGGACGGCAGCTATAGGTCCATGCTTTACTGCAGCGTTCCCTTAGGATGCCGATGTTGGATATTAAACTCCTGCCTCTGACAGAAGATGCACATTCCCACCTCTCGCTTCCTTAGAAACAGCTCTAACCAACTATTCCAAATGCTGCCACTGGATTTTACTTACCATATGTATTTTTTTTGCAAACCTGCACTATGCCTTCCTCTCCTGTTTGCTCTGATTTTATCCACCTTGTAGGGAGGCTAGAAATGCCTCTCTAACACCAGCTAATGCCAGGCAGCATATCTGCTATTCACTCCCTGTAGCAAGCCCCTTTTCTGCGAGAGCTGCCTGGCGTGTTGTGAGCAGCTCCATGCTCCATGCGCAGGCAGGGTTCCGGATCCGGAGATGGGATCGGCAATGCCAGTCTCCCGGCTTCCCGACAGCGAGCCACTGCAGGGGACAATCAGGGAATGACAGAGGAGCGAGAATGTGTGGGACTGCGGCTGCAATTTTCTGTCAGAAACCCCAGCTCTGCAAAAGTCTCTATATGAAAACACAGAAAAGCGCGTAATCAGAAAAGATGTCTCAGTTTTAAAATTCTCTGTGAACATCAGGCCGAGTGCAGCATTCCCAAGCGAGTCTCCCAGGTATCAGCCACCTGGACCCCACAGCAAGCAATCAGGCTAGAGCAGTTCAAGAGCCTCCTCATCTCTCAGCTGCAACATCTGCAGTTGATAAGACCAGTCCATTTACACCTACATAAATCAGCATAAATATGTCAATCAGAATAAGTCAAATTCAGCGCAGCACACAAAACCGGTGTTAGCCACCCTGGGATGCTGGGACAGAGCCTGGGCTGCTGCTTCTTCCTCTCAAAGATACCATGAATTATTCATATGCTACCTAATAGCCCAGCAGGTCCCTCCTTCGCTTGGCTTGAGGCCTCAGGGCTTTTTCCTCCTTGCTGTTCCATAAAATTATCTCCAGCTGAACATACATGTAGAAAAAGCACCGCCACATCCCACGAGTTCACTATCTAAACAGGAATGCAAGACAAGAGGTGGGAGCTCCATACAGGGAGGAAGGCCTGAGGGCAATTTCCAAAGCCCAGGGCAATAAAGGGAGTGGACTGGGCTTAAGTAGGTGGTAGGGAGGTCACACAACACTGAAGAGGGAGGAAGGAAGCCCTTGAATTTTAGCCTTTTGCAGGATGTTCCAAAAGGGGGTTATTCTTTGAATATGTGCATCCTTGGCGCTTTTGTATGAGATGATAAAGAAATCAGCAAGTCTTTAAGACACCTCAGTATTCAAGCAGAAAAGAGGCTTTGGAAGTAAATCCATGTTCTTTGTTATCATCAATATAAAAATCCGGCCTTGTTTTAAAAGGAAGTCACACATTTGTATCAAAACACTATTCTGCATTGTAATCAACATAATGGGTGTCTTAAGAAATAATACTAATTTGCCCAAGGTAAAAAGCCAAGCAACTTCTCCAGCACAAGTTTTTGAAAGTTCAGGTTTAAATATGAAGCTTTTTTGACAGCTTGTCTGGAAGAAAAGATCAAATACCACTTACTTCCTATTTTCCTGTATATAAATTGTTTTGTTCTATTGGGAAGCAGCCAAACTTAAGCTACTGAGTGCACAACAGCAACAAAAGAAGCTTTAACAAGACTAGATTTATTTTCCTCTTGATTGCAGCATCACAAAGTCTTCACTGCTTCCTCTTCACTAAGTGGGCTTTAAGACTGTTTTCTCAATTTTGAGAGGAACACGTATGCGAAAGGGATATAGTGAGGGAAGAGTCATGCAGTAATTATTTTCCCCCTGAATCTAATATCTCCTGTAAGTCCTCTGAGATTGTGGAGGACAGAATTTGATGGGTTTTCACAGCTTCTACTCCTAAACAGCTCAATTCCTAACTTTATAGCCTCAGAGAAGGCAAAACATGTCAGCTTCATCAGACTGTCTAATAGACCCTGAAAACTTTTATTTCCTTAATATGCTTTTTACCTTGAAGGTAAAATCACCTTTTTCCTTGAACTTACTCTACATTTATATGACTTCAGCCTAAGGGCTCCAACCCAGGACTGAGTTTCAGAAGCCCTGCAAGTGCTGCTGCACTAGCACCAAGTATGTGCTCACATGGGCTTTGGCAAACCCAGAGTAATGCAGACCACAAGTAGCTTCTGATGATCCATACTGTTCTGCTCTTAAAAGGTCTAGTGCTAATTACAGCTAACCCAACTGACTGCGTGATTTCTACAGCAAAAGGGAAGGGGCATTAGTGTTTGTAAGAGGAAAGGCACTGAAACTGCTGGTTTTGCTTAGCCTACCATGAAGGAGGGTTAAGATAAGTCAAATCTCTTGCAACACACATAACACAGCAGGTTTTAGATAGAGGTTTTTAACTGCAGACTCATCATATAAAATTAATAAAACTTTAATTCACATATGTCTCCCTATCACACGTTACCACTAAATAATTATTAAATGCTATTACCTGCTAACTTTCCTCACTGAGAGATGGAGAGCACTTGATGTTCTACAGAGGGGCTGGTGATGTCTGTGAACTTTGGCCATGCTACAGGGCCTGGACACTAACATACACACTACACCTTCAACGAGTCCTTTCGCACAGGTATTTGTACCATCATCATGAAGGAAACTGTGGATCAGAATGGAAATCTAAAGGAGATGTCACCAAAGACAACTCTCCCTGAACATTCTTCTGTTTCTGCCTAGTGAAAACACAGCGCCTTTCCTCCAGCTATCTTCAGACAGCTATTCTCCCACATATTCCTCTCTAGAACACAGAGCAGGCGCTGTGGCTGCCTCTAAACCATTCCATGGATCAGAAGAGGCCACTGGATATTCATTCTGAAGAAATACATTAATACCCATTTGACTACTGATGAACATCTGAGTTGCTAGGCCTTTTGTCATCATTTAGGAGGTTGAGTGTACAATTGAAAGTTAGCTTACATGTCAGGTATCATCATGCATATCACATCCGCAGTGTGTGCACACGCAAATATGACATTCGAGGAAGGGGCATAGTTGGACTTGCTAAAAAGTCATCATTACTGAAGGTTACTCTAAATTATTTTATGGTGTTATGTCATTACAAATAAACTGGTAGATTCTGTGCAATTGAGAGAAACTGACAATTATTTGGGGGCTGCTTAGAGAAATAACAACAGAGGCTTCTCTAATAAAATGAAGTATTCTAGCCAAGGGTACTTCTAGGGAATCTGCCTCCTGTCACACAGTATCAAGTTTCCAGAGTGTCAAAAAATAGCTACCCTGAGCCATAAAAATTCTAAGTATGTTCATAGCAGCTCTGCAATTCCAAGCTTGTATCCAAAGACACCATTCCTTATTGATTGTGTATCGTTCACGTTTTCTATTCTGTTAGTTAAAAAAATGTGATTATTTCTCTCATCTCTGATCCTAGAATCCCATAATACTTAGTAAGGAATCACATTTTATTAAGCAATGCATGTCACACATCTGAATGAACTGAGGCACTATTATTAAAAACACGGAAATAAACATGTGGCGCTCAGTAATTTGAAACATTCCTATTTGCACCTACTGGGCTAGCTATGTGACAGGAAACATAATTCACATTTTGGCGGCAGATGTGTTGTCTCTGTTCCTCTCCAGTGGAGTCCCACCATGCACAGAGTGTTTTACATGAGAAAGAACAACATGGTATGATTAGTGCTACTCTTAATGCAACTCATGATCTAGTTGTGTCTAGTAAGGGTAAAATAGTCTAGTAATAATGTAGAAATGGTAAGATCTTTCTTCTTCACAAACTGTCTTTCAGGGTTTTCTACAGCCATCACTTCTAAAAATTCTTTGTGGTGGTTTCTGTATTTTTAAAAAAACTGTAAAACCGCTCTCTGATTTAATTCTCTGGAAACAGTACTATAAAAACAAACCTGATGTACCTTACAAAAATCCCCAATGCCAAACATAAAATGTTTTGATTTCAAATACACTGAGAACAGAGTGAAGAAAGTACTAAAATGAAAACACATCACATATATGCAAGAATAAGGCTAGCTCATACATCCTGCTAAAGCAGCATAAATACCTAGTTTTGAGGACTTCTCTTTTTTTAAGAGTTTCATTTTTAAGGTTAACCTTTTATTCTGCCTTCAGGCATGTCTCTTTTTCCTAAACCGGAGCATCTTCCCATAAAGCTCATTCTACAACTTGTTTGTTTATTAACAGCAGGAGGAGCCTATGCAAGGGTGTGATAAGCCTCCACCGCTGTGCTGAGGAGTTACAGTTATAGTGAGGATCAACAGCACATCAGAATAAATTAAAAACCAAAACAAAAGCAGCTCAATTTCTCTCCAATTCTGGCAGTGCGACTGTATACTTAATAATTAAATCTGACACAAATTTTGTTTGTGATTCTGGAAGATGTTGCCCAATGATCTATAACATAAGCAAAAAAAAGAAACTTTGCCAAAATGTAATCTCCCATGTATAAATAAGACATTATACTACACCCTCCTCTTTATTGAGGTGCAACATAGTAGATGGCTTGACATCTCTGATATTGTATTTTAAACAGTAAACTTGCTATTCTCTGTGGTTTATATGGATACACACTGTAAGGCCTGATAACTTCTGAGGAGGAGAGGAAAAGTCATATTAAAAATCATCCTCAAAAATGATTATATTGACTCTACCATTTGAGACCATCTCACAGAACCACAGAATGAGAGAACCACAGAATGGCTGAGGTTAGAAGGGACCTCTAGAAATTATCTAGTCCAACCCTCCCTGCACAAGCAGTGACACCCAGAGCACGGGACACAGGGTGGCATCCAGGCGGGTTTTGAAGACCTCCAGAGGAGACCCCACAGCCTCCTTGGGCAGCCTGTGCCAGGGCTCTGGCACCCTCACAGCAAAGAAGTTCTTCCTCACATGGAGATGGAGCTGCCTGGGTTTCAATTTATACCCATTACCCCTTGTTCTGTCGCTGGCCACCACTGAGAAGTGTTTGGCTCCATCCATTTTACATTCTGCCTTCAGATATTTGTACATATTGATCAGATCCTCTCTCATCCTTCTCCAGGCTAAACAGACCCAACTTAGTCTTTCTTCATATGACAGATGCTCCAGTCCCTTCATCAGCTTGGTTGCTTTATGCTGGACCCTCTCTAGAAGCTCCACATCCCTCTTGTCCTGGGGACCCCAGAACTGCTCCCATTGCTCCACATGTGGCCTCAGCAGAGCTGAATAGAGGGACAGGATCCCTCCCTGACCTACTGGCAACATCCTCCTGATGCACTCAGGAGCCCATTGGCCTTCTTGGCCCCGAGGGCACACTGCTGACTCATGGTTAACTTGGTGTCAACCAGGACTCCCAGGTCCCTCTCCTTGGAGCTGCTCTCCAGCAGGTAGACCCCTAATCGGTACTGGTGCCTGGGGTTATCCTTCTGCAGGGGCAGGATCCTGCACTTGTCCTTATTGAAGCTCATGAGGTTCCTCTCTGCTCAAGTCTCCAGCCTGTCCAGGTCCCTGTGGGTGGCAGCACAGCCTTCTGGAATGTCAGCCATTCCACCCAGCTTGGTGTCATCTGCATACTTGCTCAGGGTGCACTCCGTGCCCTTGTCCAGGTCACTGATGAACATGTTGAACAGCACTGGGCCCAGCACTGACCCCTGTGGGACACCACTGGCCCCAGGCCTCCAACTGGACTTGGCCCCATTTATGACCACCCTCTGAGCTCTGCCATCCAGCCAGTCCACAATCCACAGTACTGTCCACTCATCTAACCCACACTTCCTGAGCTCCCCTATAAAGATATTATGGGAGATGGTATCGAAAACCTTGCTGAAATCAAGGTCCACGGCTCTCCTCTCGTCCATCTGGCCAGTCATTCCATCGTAGAAGGCTATTAGGTTGGTGAAACATGACCTCCTGTTGGTGAATTCATGCTTACTACTGATCAGCTTCTTTTCCTTCACATGCCTGGAGATGCTCTCTAGGATGAGCTGCTCCATCACCTTTCCAGGGACGGAGGTGATGGTGACCATTCTGTAGTTTTCTGGGTTGTAGCTCTTAGCCTTTTTGAAGACTGGAGTGATGTGAGATGTGATGTTTAGTCACTTCCTCCTTTCTCCAATACTAAGCCAGAATAGATCTCCAGGGCTTGCAAACTATGAACATCTCCCTCCCTTTCTAGCATAGTCCTGTGCAACGCTGAAAAGCTGAATATTTGGACAAATTCAGCACATGTGTCACCGCAGATTTTCTCCCAATGTGCAGTTGGAGCAGCGCCAACATGAAACCAGATCAGTTGGGGGGCATCTTTGGTGAAGGCAGCTGCAAAAACTGCTCCCGAGGTGGGTGGCGAGTGGGTCCCCAAGGCAGCAGCTACTGCCCGCGCGCCCACCGCAGCCACACACAGGGTCCTTCCCCTGTGCTCTGGTTACTGCTCTTTTGGCAGAACATCCTCTATGACAACAGACCCCCAAGCATTTCAAAGACCTGCTTTGAAATCGAGTCCTATCGGAATCACTTAAGAAGTCTTTCTTTGTACTCTTGGCACCAAGTCATGTGTTAAAAGAGAAATTGTTAGGGACAGAGCACTGATGTTTCAGTAGACCACCTCCTTGAAGCTGCCTTAAGAGTAATAAAATTCCTTCCCACAAAAAAAAAAGTTTCCCACACACTCCACATACATTTCGGAGAGCATGTAGTGAATACAGAAGATGCAAATCGTAACAGTGAGCCAAGAGAGAGAGCCAGAACACCACTACTTTGATAATTGCAAGTACCAGAAAAGAAACCATGTTGACAAGAATCTGTAAATTCCCAAGCCAGAGGGTGGACAGGATAGTGAGAATGACATTGAACTCTGGTTCAGGACAGTTTCATGCTCTTCATTTTCCTCATGCATGCGCAGAACTCCCCGATGCCTGAACATTTCCTTTGCTCTGTCCTTCACTGTGGCCTCCATCCTTTTGTTTCTGCTTTGAGTCCTTTGTACATCTTGTAAAATGCAGAAAAGCAAAAAAAAAACCCCATGTGATTTCTCAACAGCTGACATTGGCCAGAAGTGTCCACGCGTCTGAACAATGTTAATTCCTAAGGCATCTTTCCATACATTAAGTCATAGCGGGTTCAGTGCCATGCTGTACTCCACCTCCAAGTCCCCTGCATCCCCCTTGTCATATTTGTAATGCACCTTTTCTTTGGTGCCAGGATCAAATTCACTACTTAATAAAGGCAGATTTCTTTCCAACTGGAATCTTAACCACCAGCATGGACTTTCCATTTGTGACAAAAGACTAGGACAAAACTACTAGAGAACTTGTGGTTAAAAATTAAAAACAACCAAAAAACCCAAATAGACAAAAAAAAACCCTGTATGTTCAAGGAATTAAGATCACCTGTGATTGCACAAAGTGACACTAAACAGTCTTAACAGTGCAACAATGGTGCTATTAGATTCTTGTTTAGAATTTGTTTTTTACATGTGAAATTACAGTAGATCTTGAAACTTTGTTTTCAGTGAGAATTAAGAACTTATCTACATTAAAGCTTCTAAGAAACCTTCTAGGTTTACAATAGAGTCTATTTACAAAAAAAAAAAAACAAAAAAAACAAAAAAAAAAAAGGATTTGCTTTTGCCTTTAAAGAGTTGTTTATTTGCCCATAAAAATATTTTTAATGCATTTGACATTTCCTGGTAGGTATGCTGTTTATCTTTCAGAAGATCAAAAAAAAAAGCAAATCATATTTATGTGCCTGTTTACCAAAACATAATCTGAGGTTTTACAGGCGTAGAAGAAGAGATGTATTGCTCTGTGGTATGACTCAGACACTTCAGTGAACATTTACAACTGCTGTTTAATGAATAAATACACAAAATCTACTCCTAGACCTGCTGAGGATACTGGATTTTCAAAGTCACATTCTGAGGGAATCTGGCCCTCACCATAGGCATGGCACAGATGCTTCCAACAAATGCCTTAAGATTAGACCTTTAGCAAGGGAAATTATGGGGAAAAAAGGATATATATACGGCTTTCCTTTCCAATTGCTTGAAATTTCCAATTTCGTTGAAAGAAAATTTACATGAAATGGAGATTTTTATCATAAAATAGGCTTTTCTCTATTGTCATGTGTATCTTCTGTTTCAAATTTCAGGGTTGATACAGAGGAGCATTCTTTAGTAGAAGGAGAACATAAGTATGTACAAAAGTTAGAGCTTAAAATCTTCCCTCTTCTTCTACATCTGCCACATTACCAGTGATTTGCCACATATGCTACTTTTCAAATGTCATTTTCAAATGAAGCAGACTTTGGGGACAGGGATTATGCATGTACATTTTGTTCTGGCTGCAGTTGGGGAGAAATAATCATAGCAAAGCCAGATATAAGATGTGCTGCAACCTGGCCCTGGTTTTATTTCCTTCCACCAAAAACATCCCTTTGGTTGTTCATAATAAATTAAAAAAAAAAACCACACCACAAATGTGTATCACTAATTATAAGGTAGATTCAACTAATGCAGTGCTCTTAGCAAGAGTTACAGCCTACCAACACTGTAGCTAACAGGTTTCTAAGGAGTGCTGCAGAGCTGAACAAAGCAGAAGAAGGGAAACATGAGGGAGAAATTTGCCATATTTGATTGCTGAATGGTATGTGAATACCTAAGAGGGGGCAATATATTGTTTAAAAATGTCTGATATGAACTTATCTTCACACACCAGTCCCCTCAAGCAGAGGTTCCCAGACAGAACCATGGAGCATGGGAACAGGCTCTGACCACCAAAGGAAAAGGAGAAACTCTATGAGGTGAAAGTAAGAGCAGGGGTGACCGCAGAGGCCCCTCAGTGCCCACTGACCCTAAAGGACAACAACTGCTTCCCCCTGCCCTTGTCCCCAAAGGTCTTCCATTGGGATCACCTTGGGGCTGTCGCAGCTCACGGCTCCTCGCTCCTGGCTCCGCTCCAGCGGGAAGGTTTCTCCTGCATTGCTCATCTCCACAAGTCCCACGCTGCCCCCAGATCTCAGTCTCCATTGCACAGACATTACAGGGGCATCTGACAGCTTACAAATCCAAATGAAGGCACACAGGAGGAATTTTTGCAAGCTATCAGCATGTTCTTTTGGTAGGAAGGAAGGGAAAACAAGCCAGAAGAAACAGCAGCATCTTGTAAGAAGTGACATTACAGGGAATGATGAACACTACTCAAGTTACTCAGAATAAATAACATTTCAGTCACAAAATGGCACGTCCTCATCATAGCAAACTGCCTTTTGATTTAGTCAGTGATAAATCTGAAGTTGAACTGAAACACAGTTCAATTTTACAGACCTACCAGCTATGATATAACCCAGTAGCATAATTCCACCACAGGTGTTTGGTTTGATTTTTTTTTTTCAGCCCAAACATTGTATTTTTTGTTTGCAATTTCAATGCAGAAAGACAGTGACAGATTATTACAATTGTAACTCTATATTACTCACCCTGTGTGCTAGTATGCGATAAAGATATTTTTCCTCTTTCTTTGTATATGTGCTGTTCCACGCCCAATTATTTGTGCCAAAATGACAGTGAGTTTCTACACTGTTATCTATGCTGCAAAATCTTCCAGTGTAAGTGATTTTTATGCACTTTGAAATCTTGTGGTTGGTTTAGGGATATGGTAAAGATGCATGACTGAGAAATGCTTTCAGAGATTTCTAATCTATTACTCGTCTGCTGCGGCGCGTCTCAGGAGCAGAAATAGGGCATCTGATGCCCTTCAGCTACTCGGAGATCACGCACATCTCCTGCCTCATCCCATCCGTAGGGCTCCGCACTGGCTTCCTGCAATTAAAGAGCAAGCAGAATTAATGTGGAGGTGCCTCTCCTGCCTCGTCCAGCGGGTTGCTGGTGATTTGCCTTGAATTCATCTCTCTGTGGACAACGAGCCAGTTGGATAAATCACTGTGGCTTCACTGGCAGCCATTCATTTAAGTCTATGGTCCATGCAACACAGACAGAAAATAAGGTTTTCAGGATTTATTTGCTTTCTCACACGTGTTGTTGGTTCTTAAGAGGGTATTTCTACCCAAGTGGATGGGGATGACAAGATCAAGTGGATTGCAATTAACACCTTGTCAATTCCAAACATTTTCTAAGGTTTTCCAAGGTTTGATATCAGATCAGTTTTCAAATTTCCTCCAAATGAGCAGCTCTTTTTCTCTACTCCAGCAGTAATGTTATTTCACTTCCCATCTATCAATATGTACAATTAAAACGCAAGGCAAGAAATTCAGTGTCAACATACTTCAAGCACAAACCAAAATTTAAAAACACATCTGTTTCTGTCACCTGGGAATCTTAGTGGCAGTGTCCCGGAGATAGGGAAAGGAAAAGAATTTATATTTAAAATCAGATGCTTGTACAACTAACCATAGCGAAACTATAATAACACGTTACCAGAAGCAGGCATCAGTAATTATAATTCTTAAGTATTCTAACATTCATGCCATGAAAATGAAAGGAACATAATTAAGAACTACAGCAAACAAAGGTTTTTATTTATATCCAGTCAACATTTCTGTCACTGATAATTGCAGACCTTAATGGAAACAATTTGATCCATTAAATATGTACAAAATAAGTATGATGGATATGCAAAGTATATTTCACTTGTTTCAAAAGAAGAAAATGTATTAAAAATCAATTAGGGAAGGGACTGGTTGGTATAGGGAACCAATAATGAGATGCAACAGCACAGAACTATTCATTAAAATAATATTGCTTTTAATTTAGTCTCTTTCATGAATCTTTAATGAACAAATCTTTCATGAAGAAATGCTGTTTTTTATATTTATTTTTTATTATTTTAGCTAACTGTAATTGTTATTTGCAAGCATTTTACAAATTGGTTTAATAAGGATAGACCACAGTCATTCAAATGGTCTGGTTTTGCTAGACTAATTCTATTTATTTCATCAAATTGTTTCTGCCTTTTTTCAGCTTTTGCCATAAGGATTGTTACAGTGGGGGATAATACAGAGTGAATAGTGGACAGCAACACTTTTGGCTGAAGCTTCATTACGGTTTATATTCAAACAACCTCCAAAAACACTCCGGTTGCATAGAAGTCTAAGAGGGTTTTATTCAGATAAGAAGAGCTCTGCTTTCAGACTTTGGTCTCTACTGAGGCCCGTCAGGAAAATGAGTCATCTTTTAGACTCGGCCATAAATATCACTTTTCACCACATCATCCTAAAGTATCCCAGGGATTTTATTCAAAATTCTAGTCACATGTAGAATGCTGTGAAGAGCTATGAGAAGCTGCTACAAAATATTGGTTGTTTTGGAGAATTACCAAGACAGCCAATTTTCCTCAGACATAAACGAACTAGACTGGAGGGTATGTGCAAAAAAAGATTCAATTTATAGGAGCTCAGGTGTTAGGACAAAAATTGTCATCCTTTCCCTTTCCTGCTCTGCATTTGCAATGAGATCAGTGGATTTTAATCAACCCAGGACCTAAATCTTTACCTAGATCTTCCCTGACAGCTACAGAAGGACCCAGTATGGGCAGGTGTATCTCATTCTGCTGAATACCACCTCTGTTGAATATAATTCATGCTTTATGGCGGAATTTCACAAATTCCTTGCCACTGCCATCCTTCAGCAGTGTGTTTGGAGAACGCTGAGCTCAATCGTTAGAGGGATGAATAACATTGAACAAAGTCTGCATTGCTGTCAAATATCACAGTAAAAGGTGTCTCTCTTAAATTCCCAGTATCTAGATGCCTGTGACTATCCAAGAAAATTAACCTTAAAATATCTCCTCTCCCCTGCTCCCCAAAAACGGAGGGGAGGATGGCAAAACAAGCTAAGAATCAAGCAATCTGTGAGAATCAGAAGATCACACTCAAAGAAAAGCAAATATTCTTGGAATTCTTTTTTTTCAAACTCATGATTTTCTGAGGGAAAAAGAAAGATATTGGGGCAACAGTTAAGGTTGGAAGGCATCTCTGAAGATGACGACTTTTGAGCAGGTTTATTTTTAATCATGAGGTTGGAAGTGCTGAGTCACCTCTGTTCCATATGTCTGTGACTGCAAGCACAACATATGCTCGTGTGCTGTGAATTTCATGAGGAAGACAGAATTTTTATACTGACAGATGCTGAGGGACTTCAGTCTACTCATGTTAGTCTCAAAACTGGAAATGCACAGGCTGGAGAGAGCAATGCTGACTACATGCATCCTACCTCAGAACCAGAGAGAGTCTTGCCAGAAAGGCTTAACATGGTCCCCAAGCTAATAATCTCTGGCAAGAATCAAAGCGTCTTAATCTAGGCCTGGTACCAAGTACATTTGGCCAGACTCTATCGTATCCCGATCAGAAAAGTCTGTATAGCACAGCTTCACATGAATTGACAGGCTTGGATTTCCATTAATGTGCACATCTGTTCTCTCAGCTCCTGTATGCAGCACATGCTTTCTTCAGAGCTTGCCTGCTTACTTTCTAGAAGTATGAAAATAATAGTTATTATATATGAACTGGAAAAGCATTAGTAGATAAAAAAAAGGAAAAAAAAAAGGAAAAAAGGATTGGGAAGTTTTAACCACAGCACAGCATCATTCTGTCAGATGCCTGCAGAATTCCAGCAAAATATAATTCAACCTCCTTTCTAGTTCTTGGACTAGTATGGGCTATTTTCTTCTTAAACTCATGAGCAGGCTGATTTCTTGCAGCTTTGCACTGGCTTTGAAGAAGAGTCACTCTCAAAATATATTATTTCCAGCATTTTATAGGAAAGGGAACTTTTGGCAGGGGCATCCCCACAAGAGTTCCTTGACTCTGGCATGCAATTTCACTTGCATGATCCTATTTTAGACTCTTTCACTATGCTTTTTGGTCAGATGTTTGGGTTGTTAGTGTGGGGAAAAAGACAACTGAACTGCTCCCTACAGAGCAGCAGGGTTCAGGGGTTTTGCTCTTTTTCCTCTTGGTGTTTTTTTTTTTTTTTTTTTGCTAGAATAGAATATTATCAATTTTGTATTATTATTGCATAGGGAAGCTGGAGCCATTACTGAGCTATGAAGTTCTCTGTGTCTCTCATTTAAATTCATCAGAAATACATCCTTCTTTAATCTACCTCAGTCTAGTCAAAGACTAAAAAGAAACAGTGTTGACACTGAACCTGCTCTGCACTATCAGAAGAAAATGAAGCAGATATACAAACCACAGAAGAGCAGTGGTCCAGGTTCCTCTGCTATTTTGTCTTCTTCTGCAGGAGTTTCTAGAGATTCTGCATTATCTAGAAATGTATACTAGAGGCATGCCTTGTGTTTACTGGGAAAATCCTTCTCAAACACCATTATTCACAACAGCAACAAACACTAAGCAATAATAAAACTATATCTGACACTACTAAGTAGTATTTTATAGGACATTCCACTTAACTCTATAAAGAGTGGGTTCAGAATGTATCCGAGGTCATGAGATTGCTTCTAGAAAAGCAAAAAAAATCCAGATATTGAACTTACAAAACTCAATTTTTTAAAAAAAAGATGATCTCTAGAGGTCCCTTCCAACCTTGAAGATTCTGTGTGATTCTGTTTGTGAAATCAGCCAAAATCCACTTGCTTTAGAGACTCCTGAATAAAATGCATAATAAATTTGGAATCCTGAATTCTATGTCCTCTTTTATCCTTACTCTTTTAACATTTCTATTTTTAAGAAAAAAAACCCACACATGATATGAAAGCAAGAAATAGATTACAGAAATTCTAATTGTAGACATCTTGGATCAAATACAAATGTAGCCAAAACTAATTCTGAATTTGTTTTCCATATGTTTCAAGTAACAGAGAATGCACAATGCTGCTAACAAGTATTAGTTCTCTATCTAAAATAACCTGCATGAACTGAATTAGTCAAACATCAGGAAAAAAATGCTGCACAGGTGACTTATGTAAGCAGTACTCATTCCTTACCACACTGTTATACAGCACCATTTTTGTGTATCACAACTTTACTTTGACAGTACAGTGCTGTATCAAGTTCCCAATACACACAGGACAATCCTATATGGTCATCATCAGACTCATCAATGTAGAAGATTGCAGGGTGAAATTAATGAAGCTTGGGATACTGAAATGGAAGTTATCACATATTTAATGGGCCTCAGATATTCAATTCTCCATCCTAGAATAACAAGAGAATGAGCATATATCAGGTCTTGTAGCAAAGATTACTAAGAGGATACAGTATTGAAATACACTGATATTATAGTTAAAAAGGAGGAATAAAAATATCACAGAACAAGTGCTGGGAACTGGCCATGAACAAAATTAGTTAGGAAATTTTGACAGAATAATGATGTTTTGGGAAAAAGAACAACTTTCCAGTAGCAGTATCAAACGAAGACATCATCTAAGGAGTTTAATTTGAGGTTTGCCAAATTGGGGAAAGGATTATATATTAGTCATCTGTGCTAGAAAAGGGTTGGACTTGACAGTGATCGTGACAGTGATCGTGACTTTCCAATTTTGTGTTCTTTTGAAGAATCATCCAACCAGAAAAAAAGTTGAAGAAAGTAGCAGCTGCATCAACACATAAGAAAGTAAAACTCTATGGATAACACACTGGAAGAACCACCTCTAGAACAAGCGTTGTCATATTTCATAAATTTCCATGAATATTCAGAGCAGTGTGAAATCCAGTAAGAAATGACTCAGTTGCGCTGTGGGAATAGCAGAAATAGTTCTATAAGTATTCAACGGAAAGAAGAATTGGGCATACATTATGCACAAGAAGCATTCAAATAATCTTTAAGTCTGACAGTGCTGGCGAAGTTGCAAGGATCAAATATTTGTGTAAAACTGTGTATCCAGGGCCTGATCAAGCGTATATACTTTTTCCAATAAAATCTAAGTATTGAGAAGGTTGGTTGGTACAGGTCATAAATAAAAAAATGAATAGATAAATAAATAGATAAATAAATAATGCCTGGCTGTGAATAAAGACAAAAAAGATTTATGAGATTATAATAAAGGACAAAAAAAAATCAAGAAAAAAATACCTCTATGCTGAAAGGAGATAAAACACAAACTATTGCAGTCTGTATAATTAAAATACCACCTGACAAACAAGCATTTTGGGTACGGCTACTAGCAGGACAAACACTATCAAGACAACTATCAAGGCATGGACTTCTTACAGAGAACTCAAACTTCTCGTTAATAAGAAAGAATAGAATGTTGTTAGGAAATATATTATTCTAAAAGAAAAGCAATTTGTTGGTCATCATGCCACAAATACAGCGTCATGATCTTTAACTTCCAAGAGTTTCCAGTACACCACTCCCATGCCTTGTTAGGGAAGAGTCAAATATATTGAGTTTGACAGCAAGAATGATCTTGGCAGCCAAAGTAATGAAACTCTACTTTTTTCCTTAAAAAAAAATGTGGAAGATTTTAATCCTGCTCCTTCTCAGTGGTCAGTGATAATTAAACTAAGGAAAATACTTACTAAACTCTACATTTTATTAATATTGGGAAGAAATAAGGTCCAGCAGAAGAACATGTGCTAGATTGGCCTGGTCAGCTCCCCTGCAGGTCCTCTGGGAACGCGCCTGAGCGGCCCTTAACAGAAAGATTCAGCCAACTGTTGATGAGTCCATACACGTAGAAAAGAAAGGGAATTAGACCTCTTGAGAAGAATCAAGCCTGGCATATCTGGTAGTCATGAAAGGTCACAGCTCAGGTAACAGAACTGAACAGACATGCATGAGATTTGAGTAATCCTGAGTTGAATTATGCATGAGATTAAAGTAATCCTGGTGTAATAATAAGATACAGACCAAAGAGGCAAACCACCAGTGGCCAGTGGGAGATGTCCAAGGAAGAACATGGCAGCAGGGCAGCAATGTCTTCAATGTATGGTCATGGTTACTGTATGAGCAGCAGATCATATGTGAAGCTGGAGAACATTAGTCGGCACGTAATTGTGATTCTCCTCATGTTAAAACAGGCATGAAAAGTCCTCCAAACTCATAAACTTCTGCCTTTCTGCCATGCTTCAGAATTGCAGGCCTGACAAAAATAATGTGCAGGTAAGAAAACTCTTGAATAATCTGATATGTCACCTTGTGCCTGCAACATATTGCGCCACAATATGGTACCTGCAACAGGGACCCCACGGAAACGCAGACACCGCAGCTCCTGATGGAGGGGCTGTGCATTCGTCCATAGGCAGCCCAAGGTGTTAATTAGTCACCAGGTCTCCAGGTAGGGAACAGCTGGACACAAGTCACTTCGGATGAAAACCCGCCTGAATTTGCATAACCAAAATTTCAAAATGGTTGGGATGAAAGCTTAATATTTAAAGGGACACACAATCACTTTGTAATATGTGGGCTCTCATTTATGTATTGATGTTCAAATCTATACTTCTGCCACTGTGCTTTCCCACTGAACATTGCATATGACAACTAGGGAACAAGCCTAGTGAAGTCAATCCTTCATACACAGGCAGCTTGCCTAATGGGCAGGGAACTTTGAGTTGCATTCCCACAGATCTACAAAATCACCTAAAGATATATATATATAGAAAAAGTAAATGATATAGCACTCAAGAAGACACACTTATCTTTTTGAATGCGGATATATTGGTAGCACAGAAAGCCCGCTTTGCTGATTGTCCGATTGTCCCACCATCGTTATGGTATAGATTAACTGATAATCCAAAAAAAGCTTTCTGTGTTCTTGTTTCCAGTTTTATTCTTGCTTTGCAATTGGCTGCAGATTACAAAGAAGTACTCAGATATTAAAGGCAATATTTTGGTGAAAAAAAGTGCTGTCCTACTCACTTTCCAAGCACATAGTTCTTCTATTTAATTATATATTGTGCTGTTATTATGTTATTATTTTTTTTCAGCACTGGCAATATGTGCAACACTTGACAAAATGAGGCATAAAATATCTTCCACAAGAAATTTAAAAACTAGTAGTTCAGTTCTCCATGAAAGCAGTCCAGCTAGTGTTAGCACCTTTCACGACACCACATGTAAGGCAAAATGAAGACTGATATAAAGGAGAGTATGGGCAGTTTGGGCTATAGCAATAATTACAAATGATAAACACATGTTCAGGGCATCAGTTTGTGGCTTAGGTTTTTATTTTTCTGTGTTTTTATTTTGGAGTAACTACTGCTTTCTCTATTCAGTTAATCACAGTGGTGCTCAAAAATTAAAATTAGAATATAAATCAGTCTATATGTCACATAGTATCTAATACTTAATGCAATACAAAGTTTATGTTTACAATTGTTGTCATTCCAACACAAACTAGGCATATACTGACTGCAGCTGATCCTAATATGTGATATGGTGGTTCAGATACCGTGATTTCCATCCCTTCCATCTCCATCCATTCCATTTTCTAGTTCCAGGATATTAAGACCAATGATTCCATTTACAGCTATGAGTAACTACACTTTTTAAAAAGATCCTATTTTTTTTGTAAATGTCCTTATTTTTTGTAAACTTTGGATTTCTATTGGTAATCATCTTCTTCACTGAGATTTTCTTAGCTTTTTCAATTAAATTGCAGGAAAGAAGAAAGTAACCACAAATAGACACCACGTTCACACCTTTTCACATAGCAGGATGCTGACATAACCACACCAACCTTCAAGAATAACAACATGAAAACATCTTTTCTTTTTTCCACCCAGCGAGCTAGAAGCGAAAGCCAGAGTTCTGCCTTGTGCTTTGCAGAATTCACTGTCTTGAGCATGATTTAACACACTCTGAAAGGGAAGGTTATCAGTGTAGCTGTGATGTCCCATATTCTTCCTACATTCAGAACAAAAGCACTCTAAATTTCCCGGTCCTCTACTTCTACCTTCCTCTGTCATGTCAGTGGTGGGTCTCTCTGGCTTCAATCAAGTAGTTCTGAAAGATACTGCAAGCACTTTGTGTTCACTCGTCCTTCCTTGCAATGGTCCTGAGCTCCTGACTCTCTCTTATCCTTCTTCTAAGTAATATATTTTAAAGTGCAAATGAATTAATAGCCATAAAGAAAGATAAATGAGGAACCAGGGGGAAGGGGGCAGGAGCAGAAGAGAAAAGGATATTCACATTACCTAGATGCCAAGATCAGAGGTGGGGAGTCTAGATTCTCAATTTAATCAGTGAAGAGAGAAAAGCTCCTACTCACAGATCATTCTGAGCAATGTCAATATGCCAAAGAAATCAGAGTGATTCAGTGTCAAGGTCTACAGAGAAATCTGCTACAGCAGACCAAGATTTCTCCTCCTGTTGAGAGCAGGTCCAATCACTTTCGTAGATTAGACAGTAATGGTGACTCTCTTTACATCTCCTATGTTCCCTCTTAAGAGCTTTCCTCTTAAATTTTTCCTCTTAAACATTGGGGGAAAGTACAGTTCTTTGATTCTCCACCAGGTAGCTGTTATGATATTAAGAACTGCTTGCCAGACAAATATCTGTAATTTTTACAGTTCTATTGAGAGATGAGGTCCAAAATTAGGCCAGAATATTTTTTGCTTATTATAGTTACTAAATTTCCAGTAAGGATTATGCTTAAGACTGCATTTCATGAAAAATTAACACAGTAAAGATCACTCATTTTAGCTAATACACTATTCTCCTAGACATAATTATGAACAAAGAAAACTGTGTGGCATTCAAATATCAAGCTGAGTAGAGAAAAAGAATTTCAGTCCCTAAAATGAACTGTCTTCAAAAATAAAATACTTCACTCCTGGGGCATTTATAATCAAAGAATCACGGAAGAACAATGCAAAAGAAAATGATTTTGTATGTGAACATCTGATACTGAAAAGAAAACTGACTGATGAAAATAATATTGAGACTTAAAAATCACCCTATCAGAATCAGTATCAATCAAATCCGTGTGAAAAAAAAGAAAAAAAATTGCACTAGTTTATCACAGGAACATGCCGTTGAGAAAAAAAACATATGATGACAAAATCTTCAGAACAGAATTCTTTAAATATTAAAGAGTTGAAAATTAAAGCATCCAAAATCCAGACAAAGGAGTTTTATGCTCCACAAAGCCTGCACTTGAACTTTATGTGACATAACGGTTTGCTTTAAAATCTTTGTGAAAAGTCTCTCCTCCATCAACCACAACTCTCTTCTTCAAACTCCTGCTGCTTCATGGCTGACCAGTGGTCAAACAGATACATCTGGGAACCAGGTAACGGCAGTTCTTTCCCACCTTTGTGGCCACATCAACAACTTCTCTTAATACTTTTCGCTGTTCTATAATAGGCAGGTAAGAACTCTCAGCCTGCCTTATGAAGATGTTCCCTGAGGGGAAGATGCTGAAATACACCATTAACAAGAGTCATGGAGAAAAATACAGTTTAAATTCATGCTGTTGCTGCCCAAATAAATGCATACATTTCAAATGCTCCTATTTTATTCACGCTAATAAAACTCATTGTCATTTGTTGGTAATGCATTTATCTCTGTACAGTGAGGTGTGCAAATACATCCTGCAGCTTGTGCCATTGCTCGGGACACGTGCACACGTGAGTCCCACCTCAGCTGCATGAACACAGTCTTGGACAAGCTGCTTCTTTCAGCATCACTCTGTCCTCTGTAGCACAAAGAAGATAAAAACAAGCCCAAGGGTATGTTAAAAAGGTTAAATACTTGGGATCTGGGAAAGATTTGTTTAGAAAATGGAAAACTGTGTACAGTCTGTGCCTTTTTTTTGAAGAAGCATTCATCGATGCTAATTGCCTTTGGTTGTCTCAACAGCTTGAAAGGATTAGGGTTTGGCACTAACAAATTTAAGCAAATTGTTAGGAAGTGTTACTCAAAGCAATAAAATACCCTGGAGAATGTGTCCTTTGTCACCTTCAGAAAAGGCAAAATGGTTTACCTTTGCCGATACAAAAATCAATTTTATGATCATTATTTAATATAGAAGGACATGAGGGTTCTTTGAAGCTGAAAATGGTTCTAATCAAGCTATTATTACCTATTTCCATCCTAAATCAATTTCCCTCATAGACTTTAGCTGAAGCTTGTATGGTAATAAATGTCAATATTGAACCATTCAATGTGAAGGAAAGTTCATGAGCATCTATTCCTTAAAAAAGATTTATGTATAAACTCTAGCATTTTTCCCCAAAGGTGACAGATGGATGTGTGAATGTTCAACAGGAGCCTCCAGAGCGATGCAGCAGCACCTCCATTTCTCTTGAGCTAGGCCAGAATAAACTGTGTTCCCCCATTTACTGTAGAGTTCAATGGATGGAAAAGGACCGACACTTGATGTGTCCTTGCAGGCAGCCTGCAGAAGGCCCCAGGCCCCAGATGTGGCTCCCGTTAGGCCTTTCCTAAGCTGCAGGCTCCATTTTGCATGACCTTGTTTACAACCGTCGCCTTCTCCCTAGCACAAGAGTTGGAGGTTCTTATGGTTTCCTTGGCAACTATGACTAAAGCAAGCAAGAGGCAACACAGAAAAAAATATGTGTGTGTGTATATATATATTTATATATATATATTATCCCATGCTGTTGCCAATAGCTGTGCTAATTTCCCTGTGATATCAAAAGGAATTTCACAGCAAATTTCTCTCCCAGGGATCAAAGGCAATGGCAGTAGCAGCCTGCAGAGGCCGCACAGCAGCGCTACCACATGGGGCCTTCTCAGAAGCCCGTACCCACCACGCTGGGTTGTACAGGGTGAGGAGACGGGGACTGAGGACATCTCCATGTCCTGCTGTGTGACCCACACGTCTCTCCAGACCCCCAGCGGGGATGAGTACTGAGCTGTGTGAGGTGCCCGGGCCCATACAGCGTGTCATGGCTCCTCCAAATCCAGCAGGAGGGATGGTGTGGGGCCTCATGGAGCAAAGGGGAACCACGACACAACTGTGAAAAGCAATGGAGATTCCTGAAGGGAAAATCTGCTGCGGGGAGGTGGGAAAGAGTTAAAGATCATGGAGAGTGCAGAGAGTCTGTAACAGAAAACAGCACTTCAGCCCCTGACAGATCTGCAGGAAAGGAAAACATGGTATTGATATTTCCCATAGAAAGACTGTGTTTACAGTAAGAAGGGAAAGGGTAGGATGTGACAGCTAGGTGTGCTGCAAAGGGCACATCAACGCAGACAATGGAGCAGCAAAAGAAAAGCAGCATAAAGAAGTTCATTAAAATCTTACCTAAGTGATCTGCAACCACTATACTGTTTTTAAAGTGTAAACGGTAGATTTAGATGTCTATATTTCTTCTGTAACTTCAGAAATATTTTCATAGTTTTACAAGAATACAGAGACTAAAATCACTTTTCCAGAAAAAAAGAAAAAAAAAGTTCTCCAAGAACAAAGGCAAAGGAGGCGTCTAACCTATTTAAAACTCTATATCCTCATATAGGGTTTTCTGTCAGTGAAGCCCATCTCATTAACACAGTTTTACCTCCAGACTAATTGAGCCAATAAAGACATAAACTAGAATATTAGTCAGCAATGGGGTATCCACCCTTTTCTAGGCATTTCTAGCCAGTTGGATGCATGAAGTTTGCAATATTATTAGTATTCTTTAACAGGATGCAACAAGAATGAATGTGTTGCTTAGTGATGTAATTCAAAAGCTCCCATTTCCAAAAGGTTAATGCAGAGAGGGCATAAATTGCTTAATAGATGCAGAGGGAGCAAAACCAGAAGTAGGAAGAAACAGACCACACAAACCCTGCCTCCTCTGTACCAAGAGGCAGAGCAAAGGCAGTGCATCCTCTCCACACAGCATTTTGCCTATCCCTGCCCTTAGCTTTAGAGCTGCGGTTATCTCAGCACATCTGCCGTGCAGAGCTGTACAGGGGTGCTCCAGCCAGCTCCACAAAACCATCCCTGAAACCAGCTGGGATGAAGGCAGCAGTGAGCCACTAATCAGCACCCACTGGCACCCCAAAATTCCCATGGCTTGGATGGCACCCCAGGGCTCTGCCGATCTCCTCCTTGCTCCCTTCAGCTGTGATCCCCAGCTCAGACTGTGCAACACCAGCCTCTGCTATGCCAAATATCATGCTTCCTATTTCCTAAAGACCCACTGCCTGGAATAATCTATCCATGAAAGACAATCACCTTTCACCTTCCTTTTCTTAAAGAAGGGTCTGGATTTCATTTTTTATCAAAAAGCTTGGACTATGGCACCCCAAGCACCCTTTTAAAGGCTCAGAAACTTGGAAGTCCAATGCAGAGAATTGTCAGAAAAAAATAATAAAACAAAATAAAATAAAATGGAAAGAAAATCTCAGTCAATCAATTCATGGAATTTGAACATTTCTGTTTAACTCTCCATTGAACCTCCTTTAAATTCAACTCTTTTCAGAAAAAAAGGAGCCATCAAAAAGACTATTCCAGTACATGTTTTGCTGGTTTGCAAATACCATCCAGCAGTTTTCCTGTCATTTCTAAGATGCAGCTCTGGACCCTCTCCTTTCCCTCTCCCTTTCCTTGAGAAATGGAGAACAAATTCCATGATAGTCAAACTCCCTACATCTAGGTCCTGAAGGCAGAGGAGAACTGCACTGAGTTAGGGATGTTATAAAACACAGGATTTTATGAAATGGGGCAGATGAAATAAGGCCTTAGAAACTGCTTCATCCATGGGTCAGACGACCCAATGAGGGACATGCATTCAAAAGGCTTATTGTTCAGCACTTATATATAATCATTCTTTCAAGAAATACTGTTTTCTTTTGTAACTTTGCCTGTTAACTCTACATTTGCTAACAATACACATCAGGATTGCAACTTTATTTACTACTTTATTATTATTATTAATAAGAATTATTGGGATAGTCAGAGCAAAGCAGCAATTTATGAAACATAAAAAAGCTAGAACATAGCTTTTACATCAGCAAACTAGGATTTTACCCATAGAATCAAGTAGTTAACTCCAAGCACCAGTAGTTTTATTTCTCCTAGGAAAGGGAATTGCTTCCATAAATTTAACCTCGGTAAGTGGAGATAAGCCCTCTTTTAAATGCTACTCAGTACATCTGGAATGTGCTACTAAAAAAAAAATAGAGTTTACTAGTGCCCTAGAAATTGCTCATCCACATAATCTGATAAAACTAAAAATGCTGAGTATATTGAGACTGTCAAAGCTTAAAATAAATTGCTCACGGAACAAAAAGAAATCAGAAACTGCCAGCATATGTCAAAGAATGTGAACAGAGTATCCACAAGGTAGGAGAGCAGAAGTACCATGGGCAACAAGGAGAGAGAGACTGCAGACACAAATAGGAACAGGCACTCATGGACCTCAAAGACTGCCCCTTTTCAGTATATTCTGGAGCCAATAACTTTCTGTTGGAGATCCCTGGAGTATGAAGTGACTCAGAACGTTCTTGTTGAGTGAACTTAAAGCTTCAACTTAATATGTGCATCTGAACAAAGCATTGACATCTCAGAAATAGCTTATTAAATGATTTAGTAAAGTACAGCAGAATTACAAGGCAAGCCAGGGGGAGGCAAGGGCTAGGTTAGGTTTTCAATTTTAGCACTTAAGAGTTTAAATCTCTCTACGAGTCATAGGGGAAGCTGAATAAGAGCCAAGGGTAGTCCAGAGGATCTAGACTGTAGGCCCAGCTCTCTCTACTGTGCATAAAACAGGAAAGACAGATGCCTAATACTAGTTTGTGTCATCACCCTCTAGAGCAGGTGAATGCAGGCGCTGCTTGTGGTGCTGGGGAAATTGCCTCGGTGTTGACATTTAAGCATCAAACATGACATCTTTAAGATTGGCAGCAAAAAAAGCTGTAAATCTGCTAAGTAGCAGGATGCAACAGCAATAAAAGCAAACATAATACCCAAGTGGTTTTGATCTGCTTCGAGATACTGTTATCTTGAAGGGATAGCGTAAAGCTGTTTCTGTAAATATTGGAATCCTATCTGAATTCAGCAGTTCTTACAGCTCCTACCTCGAATTCTGACCTCAGTGGGGAGAGAGCTTCAGCTTAGCCACGAAGAGGCAGAGAGCCCAAGCAGGAGAGGCGGCAGCAGGGTTTATTTCCCCATTGCACATCATGACCAGGAGCAGAGGGAGATTAGGCTGGAGGAGCTGAACTCCTTCCCAAGGCAGAGGAGGGAGCAGCAGAGGCAGCTGCAGAGCTTGGCACAACCGCCAGGGATGGGGAAGAAGGAGCCCTTGCCACCCAGTTTTAATAAAGGAAGACAGGAGGATACACTGCTATTTCTGGGCTTTCTTCCTGAATCCTGATATACTTAGATTGTACTTGATACTGAGAAACCATTTGTAAACAGTTTATAGCAAAGCTAATAAATTATGAATCTATTTGTGGATATCCATGTAATTGGTTATTCATTGGTATGAACTGTTACAGAAATCAACTGGTAAAACAATCTGCTAAAATCCCAGCTAACAATTCTAGCTACAGAACTTCCTGTTGACATGTTTGGAAGTATTCACAGTGTTACTAGTATCTGTAATGTGCAAAACATTAATAAATATTTTGGCCTATAATTTATGAGTAAAGTAAAATAAAGAGATGTGACTAACATTTGTTTTCAACATAGAAAATGTTAAGTTTCATTGGGCAATCAATACAAAAGCACTGGTACATTTGTCAGTAAGGCAAACATCTTTAAATCAAGAAAAATGTTTTTTCTATTCACTTTTCAGGGAATGGCAAATCTGTGGTAACAGAAGAACAGAAAAAAAAAGAAAAAAAAAAGAATGAATAATATTTTCTCTAGAATAGTGCCCCGGAAATTATTTCCCATACCTAACTAATCCTCTAGTCTTCAGTATTAGGAAGAAACAATACTTTTTACTTCCGGAAGCCAAGCATGTAAAAAATCTCGTTGTATTCACAAAAGCTATAATTTAGGATTTTACTCAACTATGGATATATACTCTTCATTATCTTGCAAAATGGAAAGCTAATGAAAACAAAACCAAAGGTGAGATATCAACTTTCCTGTTTATTCCACCGTGTACCCTAAGAACTGCTTACATTCTGAAAGGGAAGGTGAAATGGGACAGATCCTGCACAGTGGTAAACAAGAGGGCATTGCCACCACGCCAGCAGGTCTCTCAGTTTTGAGCCTCAGAGCTGCTTTGTTATGCCTGGAGCACGCAAGTTTCTTATAATTTATCCTCAATGGAGCCCCAGCAGGAAGGTAGTGGTTTTTGTTTTTGTTTTGTTTTCTTTTGCCCACTAATTTGGTGTTTTACCTCACTTAAACATTCTGGTATCTTTATTTCTTTCTTTGCTTCAAGAAGTCTCTATATTGAATAGTTTATATGACAATGTTTACCAGTAGTCGTTATTCAGACAATGACCAAGGAAGTCTAAATCTGTATAGCTACTTCCTTACCTTGTAATTATACAAAAATTTGTGCACTTAAAAGTGTTGCGTGCTTGAATTAAATTCTAGATCTAGAGTTACCAGAACTAGAATTTATGGTAAAACTGGTCACTGTTTTTCCATTTTTTTTCAATTACTACTGAGAACAGAGAAAGTGATTTTGTCAGATTTTAGATCTGACAATTCACATTTATATGTAGTTTAGTTATACATAATTTTGTAGCATATCAATTACTTCTACATACATACAGAGGGAAATTAACCCCAGAGGTGTTACTCTGTATATAATTGTTCTCAGAAGATTAAATAAAGATTATATAGTAGCTTTATAATAAAAAGATGTATTTGCTAATGAAGTACCAAAATATCTAAGCCTTTACCAAAAAAAGTAAAGATTTAAAGCTTGTTAAACTTAGATGCTCTGATATATTTTCAAACAAATCTATATAATTTGATATTCTACTGTTAAAGGAAATGAAAGAAGAAAATAGATTTTGTTTCCTTTGGTGATAAAGAAAGATGACCCTAGGGCAGGATTCAAAGACATACTTGAAAAGGTATCTTTTTCATTTGAAATTTGAATTCCTTTTTATAAAAATTTCCTTTTTATATTTTCTTTCTTGGAGGTAATTTCAAGCTTAAATTTGTTCTTGTACATTTGTACACATAGCTTGTAGGTATCTTGATTAAAACTGGAACAACAAAAAAAAGAAAAAAAAATCTTCAGGTAAGATCTGTTCAGGTTTTATGGAGCAAAAGCAGAACTGCCACATTCCTGTCCAGGATTTCACAGGGAGCCTGCAGATACACCGAGGGACACAAGGGCAGCAAGTCTGTCATTTCACCCACATGGTTCAAAATACATTGAACTTCTTTTGTGTGAGTTATAGAGTTTATCAAGGTGTCATCTGACTCATCTGATACATCACAGAAATTTCTGGGCACCTGGCAGTCCCAAGCACGTGCAACCCCTCAATAGGCAGGATGGATAAGCCCTCTCCAAAAGTATCCATTTTTCAGTCTCCACCTCTTTTCTATTTTGCCTATCCAGCTCTTCTCCAAACTTGTTCCAGTATCAATTCTGCTTTGAAGCTGCATAATCTGAATTACAAGATCCTTTCAGAATCTTAAGCAACAGCATTGGTATTTTTCTATTTCATCTGGAAATATGCTCCTGAATGTATTCAAAACAACAAAATCATCAAAATTGCATCAAAATTGCATCGCTTTTCGTTCAATTGAATCATTTCCCTTCACCAACAATAGCCATTACTTCCCCATGCTATACATGTATCATTGGATTTCACTCCAATCAATACTCCTTTCTTCAGTTACCCAGATCCCTTTATACAATACATTGACCTTCCCTTACATACATGATGATGAAATTTGTGCTCATCAGCAACTTTAATACTTCACACTTTAAGCTGCAAAGTGCCATGAAACACTGCAAAGAAAATGCTGAACAATTCCAACCTAATGACAATTTTTTCAAGAATTCCAATAATAATTCTACTGCCCTTCCATTCCCTTTTAGACATTAATCCAGACTAATGGACAAGTTGAGGATACTTTCTGGTACTACTTGCCAATTATTACTTTTTTTAGGAACAGTCATTTTATGCAAGGCCTAATTTTTCACTGGCTGCAATAGGTCTGTTCTGTGCTATAGAATCCTGCTTCTCCTTTTGTTACAAAATTAAACCCTCAGGATATTAAAATGAAAGAATAATTTTAATAATTAAAAAAACTATCAGGGAGTTGATAGTTTAAAAGTAGAAGAGAAAAAAAGAGCACAAAAATATGTGAGAAGTATAAACAATATATTGAAAAACAAGCAATTGTAAGAACATTACCATCATATATCCATGCAAAATAAGTTAGACTTTGTAGAAAATTGTCATCTGTACTACATTACTGTATGCATCTGTACTGCATTACTCACAACTGCA
This sequence comes from Nothura maculosa, assembly GCA_032353885.1. NCBI lineage: Eukaryota > Metazoa > Chordata > Aves > Tinamiformes > Tinamidae > Nothura > Nothura maculosa. The sequence continues at coordinate 353,244 of JAUBOD010000249.1, read as the reverse complement.
TTCCAAAATTCATAGTATACCTAAGATACATTACAATTACAGTCGTTATCTAATGTTCATTCTTTAAACACTTAGGCTGTGGATTATGTTCCTCTTTCCAATGAGCCTTGTCTTCACACTAGCTTCTTAGTTTAATGCTGTATTTATTTCCTAGCTGTCTCTGTTGATGTGCCTGTGACAGGCAGCACCTACTTACACAAAAATGATAGGCTTTTCTGCCACCTCAGCACTTGGTGACTGGCTGCCGGCGAGGTCTTGCTTCCAAACTTCCATTTCCCATGAATTACAGACAAGCTTGCTCACAAAAGGTTGAATATTGATGCCAGGATCTGCGCAACCAATACGAAATCATTTAAATGACTAAAATTGTGCTTTCTCTTCCCCATCACATTGTTGTCCCATTTCCAGCACAAATGCCCACCCCACATACCCTGATTTGCAGAAATGCTGATTTTTCATAAAATGGGCCAAGCGGTTAAACAGAAGAGGTAAAAAGGTATATAAAAGGAAGCTTGCTGTTTTTTTCTAAAAGGCAGCTAACTAAAAGGCAGGTATGATTTAAACCATTGATGAAATTAATGACTTTTTAGTATGGCTGCAAACTGAGACACTCAGAATAAACAGATTAGCAAAATGTTTGAGTTTCTTTCTAACCACTGAGGTTACAAAAGTCATGTAGGA
>JAUBOD010000249.1:310981-325204 GCA_032353885.1 Nothura maculosa | reverse complement strand
GTCCCGGCGCACTCATCTCCTCACAGCTTCATAGTTCACCTATAGGAACTGTGACGCACAAATACCTTCCAGGGGACCTTAGCAACAATCAACAGTCATGCTCTGCCTACAAAGAAAACAGCAAATTGGTTTAAAATCACTTCTTAGCATATGCAGTGAAAGCCATTACATGCTGTCACCGTGTTCAAGTCATCTTGCTAATGAGATGAGACAGGCGGTGTGACAAAGCGATCAGCATGTTTCTCAGCGGTGAGAAGTAATGAGCCCATTGACCAGCACAGAGAACCTGGCTCCTTGGCTGTTCTCAGCTCAGGCACTGGCTCCCTTTTGGCACGCCACTCACCGCTCTGCATTTAGCCTTTCTGATTATACTTCAGATTTTTTTAAATCCACGCTTGACTGAAACAGGAGAGCACGTTCTGACAGCTGAGGCAAGCAAATAAGATCACACGTGCTCATCCACATAGAGGGGCCAGAAATATCTAGATGGGCTTTACAGCTCTGTCATCTTAACGGGAAGAATGTCTATGATCATTTTGTGTCTGTTTGATCAACCATTTTAGCTCTATCCTTTACTATCAAGCAGCTAGCTTTGATAGAGAGAACAGCCAATCCAACTTTGTAGATGTGAGTAAAAAAACAAATGTCCTTGGGGAGTGTGCCTCTTTCATGCTGTGATTAATTAAGCTATTAAAGTATGATTGGTCTTTTTAAAGAGGTCATGAAATATGGCCACTTTCCGTTATCTTGAATAAATTAAGAAAATATCTGAGCCCTTTTAAAAGAGACTAGAGCTGCAGGACAAGATGTTACACTGCTGAAAATTTGGAGAAATTTTCTATTCTCATATATCACTGCAAAGATGGTAAGTCAAATGGACACTCCAAAGTTGACAGTTCTGGTCATAAATATTTTGACTATTTCTGTACTGGATCAACATCTCATGTTGCTAGATCAATAGACTTTAGCACTAATGATTTTTGCCCTTCCATTGGAGCTGTAATTTCACAAGCCCTAGTTCTTGTCATCATCAGGAACTACATGGAAGGTAATGGCAGTTGATGTGTGTCTGTGACCTCTAATCTGATTGAAGACAAGGACAGAATCCACAAAGCAAAAGCTATGAAACCAATACACAATTTAAAAAGTATAGGGCTCTTCCAACATACCAATATTCTTGAAAAGAGCAGATTGAACTCACAGTTAGACCTCTTGGATATTCTTCCAGGTTTTGAAAAGGAAACCCCAAACTGCTGTCACATAGCAATTAAATATAGGCTTAACAGCATTCACTTGAATTGAGAAGCTTTATTTGTATCAATAATAATAATAATAATAAAAGCTCCTTCCTTGTCCTGGCTGTTCCTATTTTGAAATTGTGACTTAGCCCTCATACCACGCAGGAATACAACTCTGTCAAGCTATCTTTGGCCACTAACAGATTGGCTGAAGTATTTCAGGTTTTCCAAGTCACTTTCTTCTCCCCACCATCTGCTGCAACGAGAGCATGTCCCTAGCACATCTTTCAGGGAAAAGGACTACAAGGAGAGCAAGAAAAGGGAGTAACACGGTAAGCAGCTGAAACAAAATTTCCTCTTAATCCCACCCTCCTTGCTAGTTATTTCCCAGTTATTTGCTATCTATTGCTATTTGCTCACTGAATCTTTGAGAGAGAGATAACTTCCTCAGGAAGTTCCTATTTATTGCTTCACTAGCTGAATTATTTAAGTGCCAGTAAAGTTTTGAGAAATCCTAATTATTTGGGACTGGAAAAACTTGGTATCTATGGTTTCTGGTCTCTGCGTAGTCTGACATTATTCACAAGCTCAGATAGAGCACAACTGTTGTTTGTAAACACTATGATAAGAAGGGAAAATTCCTCCCAAATGTTAAAATATATTATTTCTTGCCAGTTTATTTTGCAATATGGACTGAACAGTAAGTGCTTTATACACTGAAAATCTATTATGCAGAAGCCAGAAAGTTACAACGGCAGGTCATTTAGAAAGAGAAATCAATGACATATTTAGAATGAACACAATTAATCCATACAGCTCACTTAATCCAAAAATGTCAAGCAACAAATTGACTAACCATTTTTAAAGCGGGTGGTAGCATATTAACGATAGAGATGTGCCAAGTTTACTGGAAACAATTCACTTACCTAACACAAGTGCTGCTTTGGCTGGATAGTCAGTTAGCATGTCAAACATCTCTAACTATCTGATGCGCTTACATGGCTTAGGAAAATATATGGAGTGGAATAATCAATTTTCAGGGGCAAAGAGGCATTCACTGTAGAGAGCATTCTGCAGTTCTTATTGAAAGGTGTAGTTTTTCTGTAGTTACTCCTCACTTCTATGGAAGAATACAGAGAACCTAGCTGAATGTATAAAGCATGATTATTTCTTAGAAGTCCACAGGAAGTCATAGCATAATACAGAGATTAATGGTTCAGCTGGCTACAAGGTCCCCCTATCAATGCTGTGATTCTTCAGCTTCACCAGAACCACTTCAAATCTCTACATTTTTTATTTTGCAGAAGTTGCATCTTTTACTTCCCGGTCCTTTATCCTTAATTGCAAATTGCAAATATTCATCCATCTTTTTAGGAACCTGACACGCTTTCCACCTCCCCATTCTTTAATGCTTTACTACCACGACAGGCAGACATCTGAAATGTCCACAAAGCAAATGACATCTCTTTTAGCTCTTTGTCATTGCTTTGGAGTAACAAAGAGCCAGACCCATAACCATAGGTGAAGAACATCTAGTTCTGCTCTGCATGCAAAGGTAAAGATGGAGAGGTGTGGAAACATGGCCAACAGCATTCAGTAAAAGCAATATATGCTTTGCTGGAAGATTTTGATAAAGAAAGAGAATTATAAAGAGCAAATCGAAAATGTTCTATTTCACATTCCAATGCAAGCCACAAACAAACCATGTGCATTAAATGCAACCAGTGAAACTTAACTTCGATCTATAAGGCACTAGAAAAAAAGAAAATGGGAAAAAGAGAAGAAAAAGCTAGGATAAACATCTGGATTTTCTAGATTTATCTCCTTAAATCCCACAGAGAAATGATTCTACCATTTATTTGAAAGTTCTCTTTTTCTGAATAGCTAGCCATTTGGATTTGTAGATAAAATGGTAAGTTTTCATTAAGGTGCAATTAGGTATGCAACTCATTATTGATAACAATGCAATGAAGAACAATAAAGCAGATATAAGAAAATTAACATTATTTTCAAGGTAACTGATTCTTAATGCAAATTGTAGGCCTTAATTCCCTATACACACTAATACAAACGTATCTCATCATGTCAACTCATGAGGAGAAAAAGGAGAAACCAAAAAGAAAAGGATAGTCCCCACTCTGTTCTGCCAAGACTTAACTAAATCAAGAATGAAATCCTGGCCTTGTGAAAATCAGTGGCATGTTACTTCATTGGGGAAAGAATTCATGCCATTAATTCTTATTTACTGACTTAAAAAATTAAATATGCATTTATTTACACAGAAATTAATAAAACCCAGAAACATGCCATTAAACTGTCTTGATCACAGATAAAAATAAGGCTTACCAAGTATCAATTGGGTATGAGTATTTTTCTACAGATTTCTGGAGGTCTTGGATCACGTCCATTTGGAGACTGCTCACTGAGAAGGATTTCTCTGTTAGTGTTTTCTTTGCCAGAGAAAGATAAAAAAGATATTATAATTGAAAGCAAAATGTCTGGTCTCCAGCTCTGAAGCAAAATGGGAAGTTTTATTTCCTTTGTTATATCTATTCACAATTTTAAAAAATACGCACCTTATTATTAGATCAGAATAGCGAAGTTATTTTCTCCATAATTATATTTTGGTTCATGTATTTATCTCATCTCCTCTTACCAAAGGTACTAATTCACAGTAGCTGCTATGAACCACAAGTTGACAACCTACCTAAAAAGCTGACAAAACATTTGATTAGTTTTGCCTAGTGATTAATGATAAAGTGTTTCATTCAACAAAATTAAAGAAAGTATTTCCAATTCAAAACTTTGGGTTTTTTTTTTTTTGTATTGTACTTGGACTGACCTCATGAAAATTCAGGAAGATAAAACTATTGGAGATGATGGACTGGATTAGAGCTGGGGTCTTTGACTGAACTGAGCATCACTCACAGAGGCTAAAATTAAGTTTATGAAATTGAGTAAAATTCATGTGGAGGAATCAGATTACCTGCACGTAATCCTCTCTCTCACCCACATTAGTTAGGGACTTGACTTATTGCATGAAGCATAAGGGCGTATAACAGCTTTGCAACACCTTCTGTTTTATAATCCCACTTTGTAACATACGAACAGTATAGAAGTATATACATTTCTCTTCCAGTGCTTCATATAAGAGCCCAATTCCTTTCTTAAATGGTGCTAAACACTTGTCTGGAAACTACTTGTATAAGAAAGATGCACGCAGAAAACACAACGACCTCATACTCCAGTAGTAACAAATATTTTAGAATCTGTGTCACAAAAAAAGAAGTACACAGTTAAATATAGTGCATGTTGTGCTACTTATTAACAGTGCTTTGGGTTTTATTGTTTATTTCATTTTTATGTAGTTTGTTTAGGCAAACTTATTATTGTTCCCTTTATTTGCAGAAATGACATGTGAAATATATTGTGAAATGGGTTTTCTTTATGCATTCTGCATGGCAAGGTAACAACTATTTTTAACAGATTCCTGTTGTAGCACAGATCTCAGAAAACACTGTGAAAAATAAATAAATACCTGTCAGTGTCAATATCGTTTTTTTAAGGTGTTAAATACCTATCTCTTTTCTCTTTGTGCTCTTTTTATTGCTGACACAACCCTTACGAATACTAAATTGCCCCCTTGGACTGCTATGAAAATTGAAATCAGGCACTTAATAGCTTTCCTCTTGAGCTGCAGAAGTTTAAGATGCTGGAAAGATGGATTCTCTGTCTCTTTTTCCATCTCTACTGGAGACAAAAGAGAAGATTTCAACCAAACAGCTATGGATCACTTTGAAAACCCTTCTCACAGACAGACTGCTGCAGTTCAGTGGTGCTCTCAGGAAATGCTCCTGTTATGTTCTCTGTGCACCAGTTCCTCTCCTCTCCTTTATTTTTGCTTTTTTTCCTTTTCATAAAAGGCAAGAGGTGAAGTCAGTCATGACATGGAAGTCCCTTAAAATACAAAAGGACAACCTTTAATGCTCCTGCTGTATTACAGGAGTGCTGAATGTGGAACTGGTGCCATGGTGAAACAAGGAAAATCCTGGCTGCACCATCTAAAGTGCAGTTAGATGAAATCAGTCTGGATTTACTTCTGTAAAAAGGAGAACTTACAGGATTGCTCTTCCTGCGATAACTTCATAGGTTCAACCGAGCACAGAAAACAGCCCCCTGCACCAGCTCAGAAGCAACCCCCTAGGTGGTTTTCCATATTTTCCCCCTTTTTTAATATATTTTAAATAGTACTTAATTGTTGAAATACTAGGCGTTCAAGCCATGGAGAGAGTAAACCACAGAGACAAGCAGTAGGGCGGAGTCGCTGACGGGGCCTCAAGGCCGCCTGTTGTGCAGGAACCGTCGTCCCTGGTGTGTCCCGGCCTGGAGCCAGGGTGGCTGCGCGGACGGACGGGCCCACACACTGGCCTGGGATATAGCACAATATGGAGGCTACACACAGGGTGCTGGTGTGGCAATGGCCACAAGTACACGATTAGTCTTTCAGGATCACCACAACCTAATGTTTAGCCCCTGTGTTGGAGGAGGACGCAGGAAGCGGACTCCCAAAGTTCCCTCCTCAACGTGCTCACCGTAGCACATCCTTAATAAAAGCTGCATTAGGCCTCGGGAGAGAGCAGGGGATATGACCATAGGTGGGAGATCCACAGAGTCTCTTCATCTGGTCATGAATCATCCTTCCTACCACCTCATCTATCCATCCTAAACCAGATTCTGGGCTGCAGCTCCGCCTCCAAAGGATGTTCCTGGCATGTCCAGTAACAAATGGGTCAGAACACCTCTTCTGAGGCCTCTTGAAGAAAAAAGGCTGGTCCAAGACCCCTCCATCTTGTTCTTTTAAAGGCTGCTGTCTTTGTTCCTAGGTAGCACTAGGCTTGTCTGAAAATATGTGCTTTGGACACCTACTCAACCACTTTGTCAAAACTCTTCCAACCTTTTGGTTCTGGACCATTTCACCCCAGTAGCTTGTCACAATATATTAATTCTACCTAACCAGATTGAAAAATGCTTTTCACCAGCTTTACTGGCAACATAGAGTGTTTTTTTATTTCACAGCTCTTCACAGCTGTAGTTTAAATCATAAAGTGCCAGGTACTTGACAGGCAGCCGTGGTGCATCTGTGCATGCATGAGAAGATGGGGAAGTACACAAAAGACCAACAACAATTTATGGATTTGTGGCATTGTAGTATAATTTTCAGTTTGGCTAGCCTTCCTTACTGCCTTTGTGATAAGCAGAAATAATACACACATCATGTACACATGTCTAAACTTAGTGTAGTATGATACATCCTTTAAATTATTTAGTCTCTGATTGGAAAAAATATATACTTTCCCTATACTACAAAAAGTGAAGATGAGTTTTCATAACAAAGATAATACTCAGGAAGAAGAAAGATATACCAACAGCTCGGGCCTTATTTGTGCAAAATTCCGAATCATTTCTGAAATGGACTATACGGTCTTCACTGCTCTGGTCCTTGAGTCCTAAATGATTCATGGTGAGGACACACTGCACATTATCATTACAGAGCATAAACATAGTATCACATTAATTTTTGGAAATCTATTAGGTTGTCCTTATTATGCATAGGCTTTTTGCTCTATTTACCAAGCAATTACAGCTCTAAATCTTCACTACGCTTCATGACATTCACTTATCAAGGGTAGAATCTTTAGGCGTGTAAATGTTCCAGTCTAATTTTGTCTCCTTTCTTCTCTTTCTCTCCCTAGGAAAACATGCAACTTTCATTCCAGCCATGACTTACTGCATAAATGTCTGCATTCTAACAAGCATATTGACTTTACTGAGTCTGGTTATATATAAAGGAAGAGAAAAGACCTTGTATGAATTTCATATAGAATAAAATTGAGGCTTAAATTTGAGGCTATTTTCTAAGATTTAGCTGAAACAGCAGTCTTTGATATCAGCTATTTCAATTTTGGGCTTTGTCACAGATATCTCATGTTTTTACGTTATTCCTATAACAATAGTCCCAACCCAGAGGGGTACAGAGCCCTTTAACTCTCTTGATGACAGAGACCAAAATGTGCTTTTTTTTGGAAGTAAATATAATCACTGTGCAGGAAAACATAGAAAGACGAGGGCACACTCACCAGGAGAGCTGATGGTGCTTATTCCCCATTTGAGATGGTACTACAGCAATAAAACTGCACTCTGTTCATATACTAAGTGCATCTACTCAGGAGAACAAAATCTAAGTCTTGCTGTTCCTGAGTAGAACAATATTGCTTTTAAAACTGGCAAAGGAATTTATATATACATTTGGTATTTATAGATTGCCAGGAAGTTTTTCCATCATTTCCCCTCAGTCAGACATAAGATATGAGCCTCCATAATGTGTCAGACAGCTCAGTCCTTATCGCTCCCCCTGCTTAGTTCCTCCAAACAGCTGCAATCACCGAGCTCCCGGGGCAGAGGGAGCACATGGTGAGCACTGCAGCTGCACCGCAAACCACTTCAGAGCGCAGTGGGATGATGCAGGTCCTTGATCCTCCTAGGCGGAACTACTGGTAGGATTCAGGTACATTTTGTATTTCCTTTAGGCAGTTTAAAGACTTTAGATTTGTCAGTATAACACAAGTGGGACCTAACACAGACTTTAGTGAGGTGCGCTTTCTGCTGAGACATTACCGTTCCCTCTGCCAATTTCCCTTGTTTTCCATCTTCTCAGCCCACACTATCCCAACACTACTGCTTACAATCACCTTTCAGCAGACTCCTCTACATCTTTGCCTGCCAGTTACCAGACGTGGAATATAAATTTCTTACAGCTCGTACGTATAGATTTGATCATATGATCCATGGATTAACATGCCAACTACAGCATCCCTTTGGTGTCATCTCATCCAGCCTGCCTGGAAGCCATCTCCACATCTGTCCCTACACCTTCAATGGTCTCCTTTAAGCTGTCTTCCTATACATTAAATATCCAGCCATGAAATTAATCTCTGTCACACAGACTACTTACCAAAGAAGTAAAGAGAGCCACGAAAAAGCACATTATTAGACAGTGCATGTAAACAAACTAATATTATCCAATCTTTTTGCATACATACTTCACCAGTACTAGTCAGCCTGAAAGATGACTAGGAAATAGATATTGTTAAGTTATCTTTTAGGAATGAGGAATAAGACTTTTTCCTCTCGGACTGAGGATCTACCTGCACTGCAATGCTACATACAGCTAATCAAATAAATGATGTATATGAATTTCAAGTGGATTAGTTAAATCCCGTTGTGTCTACTCATTATAATGAAAGCAAGTTTAATTCAGTTAAGGTTAATTCACTTTTCAAAGTGAACACAGATATTTAACTAGCCAAATTATGACAAAACTGTCATTAGTTGAACAGATGTTCCACATGAGGCCCAGTTCTATATTCCTCACATGCCCAGGCTTCTCATCAAGCTGAGCAAAAAAATCGGGAGTGTAAAAAAATAGCAACTGTATTTATAGCAAACTATTTTGTTGCATGCAGTCATAGAGCACATCTGCTTTAATCTTCTCACAGGAAATCTGATAGCAAAGATTTGGGCTACATTGTGCAGTGCAGGTATCTTTAGCTGCAATGAAATCCAGACCTTCCCACTTAATTTTCTGTTTGCCTTTGAACTCATAAGCAGGCTCTGGAGAGGAGAAAACATGTTTCAAAACTGTTTGTTTTTCTGATTAACTCAGAGCCAGTGATGAGAGGCTCACCCCAAGGCAGGGGCAGAAGCAACCCTGCAAACGGAGACAGGGATGGGAGAGTGCAGTGTGGGCTCCGCCAGCTTCCCAGCTTTACCTTACCCCTTCCAAGCTCTCTGGAGTTGCTCTGAGTGTCTCACACGATAAGGGGATAAGGAGAGAACATGACTGAAATAAAGACCACAGCAAAACGAAAACACATGTTTTAATGTTGTTTTGAAATGCAGAGTAAGAATATAATAATTTTCAATACTAAGCCAATTTTCACTTTTAACTTTTTTTTTAAGCTCAGAAAAGATTTCAATATTTTTTTCCTCCAGAGCACTAAAGATTCATTCGTCTTTGTCGTCACAAAACTAGTGTCTGCATAAGGCTGAAATACTGGGAGTTACTGGCTGTCTAATTTTATTAAAAAGTACTGCTGTAACAGTGGAATATTTTGAAATCTAGGCTGGACTACAGATATGGATACTGAATGCAACAGCTAAGAATATTCTTCCCCCTCCTTAGAGGAGACCATGCCAGATTCTTAGTGGGGACATCTGATTAGTTATTTAGGATTAAATCCCTGCAGACCTCATATTCAAGAGCAACTTGTGTCAAGAATCTAGGCATCGTTTACCATGTTCGTCAGGATATAGGAGCAAAAGGAGTTTACACATCAGTTTTATGAGACACTAGCAGATATTACTACCCTTAATTGACAGAAGTGATTGAAGAACAGGAACTTTAAATGACATATACCTCAGATTAACATGACAGCAGAGATGATAACAAATTGCCAGACTCTAACACCCCCAGTTCTATGGATGTCTGCCATTCTTAAATAAAATCCTATCACCTCTTTTTATTTGTACATGACAATCTGGGATGAAATGAAAACTGCCCCACTTGTTGGGCATGCTTTGCTCTGTACTGCGTGTCCTATTCCTGCAGGGCAGACTCTGCAATTACTGCTGAAGAGTTTCCTTTGTGCTGACAGTTGATGTTAGCAAGGAGAAAAGTCACTGCTGCCAAAGAAAGAGTAAGGATGCTGCCCTGTGGTAAACACAATGAATAAAAAAGCCAAGGGAGAAAAGGGGAAGAGCTGCTCAGGAGCATCACTGGAGAAGTTGGCCATTGCTTCTGGAACCACATTTCCTCCAGGATTCACACAAATTATTCATTAGAAATAATTTAGCTGGCAACTTATCTTTACGCTCTACATTGCTTGTGAACACAACAAAAACAAAATGTGGCTTTTTTGACATGAAATATTTATTTTCAGGTAGACTTTCTATGTGAAGGCAAAAAAGTAAAAGGTGAGCTACAGACAAGGTGAGCTCTCATTTTTTGATATTAAATATAACAAGCTAAAATTTGATATGTTTAGGATGAGCTATTCTTCCACTTTTGTCTGAGTTTTCTCAACTAATAGAAATGTTAAAGCAGGAAGAAATGTTATCACTTTAAAAAAATCCTCTCTGAGACTTGATCTGGTGGAAATTTAATTGCTCTTGATTTGATTACTCCTTTGCTTTTACTATGGGTGGGATCTTCCTATCACTACAGTCAACAGGAATTTCCACTGTGATTGCAGTGGTCTTTATCGTGTTCACTTGAGATCATTTCCTTAAATCACAGCATGTTCTGCCCTCTAATAAATAAAATTAATATTGCTGGGTTATTGATTGCTTGTCTTTTTAATAGGACTCCCCCAAAATAGCTTCTTGCTCATCAATTCTAACTTCTAAGAACTGCTATGTTTGCAAAAACAGCATGCCATAGAAAGGTAATAAAAATAATTTTCTTGTAATTAAGAAAAACTCCAATTGCTTCATTGAAATGAAAGAAGATTGATTCATTTTTTCCTCATGTTTTTCCCATATTTCAAACACATTTCTAATGTTTATTACCATAGAAATTTCATTCTTAAAAAGCATACCTCATAATCTTCTGTGGCCCCTGCCAGCACCAGACATGGTCGAAGATTGGCACTGAGGTCTTACCCTCACCATCTTGTCTCTTTTTCAGGACCATAGCACATGTGACTAGCACTAGACTGGTCAACAAGTTGCACCACCAGCTGCACCCTGCATTTAAAAATTGAGAGCTGTGAGAAAATGCTTCTCTCTTCCAAGACTTTTTTAATTCTCTCAGTGTATTTCCATTTTATAGATCAAAATTCTTACACTTACACAATTAAACTCAAGGTCAAAGATCCCCAAGCAAAAGCTAACTCAAATCCTCCCCAGCCTGTTAGGTTCAGTGTCTCAGCAGCCATTAGACTGTACTTGCTTGATACTGCCTTCTATAAATAAGTAATTTTTGAGGTGAAAACTCTTGTATCTTAACACAAATTGCAGTTCCCCACAGCCTCTTAGGGTTTGTTTGCTTTTTCCTTCCTGGAACATAACTCATCAATTCAGTCTGATGTTGATAAATTTCTCAAATCCCACAATCTGCTGCTGGCAAACTCAAAATTCCTTTGACCTACAATGGTGTGATTTCAACCGCAGACCCTCATTAACACGCTTTTGAAGTTCAGAATCACACCTGCGACTTTATATAGAAAGCAAAGGACAATAAGAGTTTGTAATCCAGTAGTGTCAGTCTTCAAAATATCATCTAGCAGAAAACACTTTCTGACACAAATACCTAACTACCTGGCACTTGAGAATACTGTCCTCAGAAAACTCCATCTTCCTCCTACAGAAAATTGTTATAACTTTTAAGCTAAGTAGAAAGCATACACATTTTTTGGTATGATGAACAACAGTAAGGGAATAAAACCCCAACGAACAACAATAAAGGACTCATATATTGTGGAATAAAACCTCAAGGACTCCAAGACAGCTTAAACAAATATGTGGTGAAATGCAAAAAAGAAAGATATATGGCACATCTAGGTTTTGGAGTTGTTTGTATTGGACCCTAAAATATAAGGAACACCAAGTTATTACAGGACGTTTTTATTAGCTTTTGCTTTTCAGCTATATGTTATTATTCCATACATAAATCTAGCATGATTTTTTACTCAAAGCATCAACCTTCATCTATATTCTATTTATGCCTTGACAAGACCTGGGATATTACTTTCTCTTTCTTTTGTGTTTGATTATTAGACTTACATGACTTTCACAGATACTTATCAGCTGCACTAAAGTAGCTACTCTGCCTTTTGTTAGGCATCTGCATTACTGTTTTACGTACTGGCTTATAGGTAATAGAATTACTTTAAGACTCCAGCATGATGTTCATTGTACTTGATCAGATTTGTTTGCAAATGGAAATATTACATTCAAGCTGCTTGAGAGAAGTCATCTACAGAGATCTTCAGATAGCATATTACTCATGGGGAAGTCTCCTGTAATTATTAATGTTATACAGCTCTCTTAGGTACTCATTTTTAAGATGACATTTCAAGATTATATCTTATTCAGGATTATATTTTTAAGACTGTGCATGTAATGTCTTCCATTGAAACACACAAATGAATTACCTGGACAAGTTAGTGCTAATAATAATTGCTCTAACTATTGCTAACAAGTAATGCTAAAGATGAGAAAGCATAACTTAAAACACAGATGTATAAAACATTACCTTATTTTCATACCTTCATGTAGTAACATCATATACTTTATGCTGCTTCCAAAGCTATGAATGATATATCTCATTTTCTAAACATGCAACAGTTCTAACTTAGCAGCAGTTTTTTCAAGGACCACACAACTTGGCAGGAGCACATGCAAGCCCTTGGAATGGTATCTCTCTGTAATACTCTGGATGAAAAGGTCCCCCTCACCTGGGCAGGATGCACATTAAATTCGGATTACCTGATTCTTATTAATTACTGATATCACTCCCTAAAACCTCCCTCCCTCCAAAAAGTTCACAACAAAACCAAACTCAAAGCAGACAGTATTGCCTGGCAATAAAACGCTTTTGTTTCACTTCTCTTTCCAGTACGAGAATATCTCATGTCTTTTTCCCAACTAAGATTTGTAACAACTGCTTCAGAGGAAATAACATCAAGTGATTAGTGCCGTTCTGCCTCCACAAGTTAGATAAGAAACATGAATAATAAAAGTTGCTGTTAATGTTTCCATGTGAAATTACTGTGGAGGATTAGCTGTGCCTCAAGTAGGCAGGCAGGGATATATTCTGTGCTTGTTCATGGGCTTGGAAAGAATTATTGAAAATACTTATTTTTAAATAAGAAAAAAAGTTGAGATTTTCTTTGTCTGGAAGCAACTGGCATCATGATGTGTTTTCTGCAGTGCGTGTAGCACCTGGCAGTGTCTCCTTGTAGAGCCATCAAGCGGGCTGCTTGTACAAGTCGGTAAGGAGGCAATTTGCTGAAATTAGGTAATTCTGCACTTGGGAGACACAGTTCTGTGCTTCTCTTGGAAAATGCCACAGCAGCGCTGCAGGAAGCCAAGGGCACTCCCTGCCTCGAGCTGAGCATCCGCCAAACTGCAGCACGACGGGGATTTCATGTGGCAATCGCGCAGGAAGGGCCCCTATTTCTGATTTAATGGCAACAGCAGATACTACACACACAGCACAGGACAGTGTGAGCTTCACTCATGTACGACAGCTTTCAAATATTATCACAGCTTAGTAACTCCAGAGTAACGGACAGAAATATTTTCGTGTTTAAGTAAAAATAATCTGATTGCAAAATGTCCGATGCATAGAGCAAGCAGGATGCACAGCCCCCAAAATGAAATGCACTCAAAATTAATATGCTTGTCTTCCTCTGTCTTGCTTTTGCATGAATCATGGTGCCTTTTGCACCCCAATCTGAGTTTAAAGTTGAAATATGGCTGCAGTAGCCATACTTATAGTGATGCATAATGTGGCAGAGTTTGACTTTTCAGAGTCAGCAAGAAAGGCCACCAATTGCAAAATTAAAAAAAAAAAAAAACCAAAAAAACTACTTCCTAACTTGAGTGTTTTCAACTTTCACCTGCAGATCACTTGGAGGGTGCAGAAGATGTGCACATAGAGATAACAGCAGCTCCGTAGCAGGCAAGCCAAGCGAGTATCATTAACTCACCCCGAGGCAACAGCATTTAGCACTAAACAATGTCACTTAGAGCAAAATGACCCAGTGTGAATTTTAGGAACTTTAGAGCTTCAACCTTGCTGTGCTTCACATCTGTGCAACTTGAGACCTTCCTATGAAAGCTCGTTGAAGACTTGAGCAATCCCAGGAGTTGACTTCTTCCTCTGCTCGGCACGATGTATCCTTGAATGTCTCCCTACTTC
>JAUBOD010000249.1:285103-301097 GCA_032353885.1 Nothura maculosa | reverse complement strand
CAGAGGTCATAGGATTGCTTAGAGTTACTGTTATTACCCCCCTTGATAGTATGGATATAGGTATTTTAGATACACACATGATAAAAATGTGGGTCTACACATTGCCTTAATACAAAGTCCACAACGCCACTCTTCCGTTTCCATCTTCCTTTCCATACCTGAATACAGATGGGGTATCGTTACCTTATTTATTATTTATATTGCAGTACCGACCAGAGATCACAATCCATATCCTTTTCTTCAGGAGCAAGTGTTACTTGTGAACATGTCCTTAGAGGAACATCCTTTTACCAGCTTTTCATAGAATCATAGAATGCTTAAGGTTGGAAGGGACCTTAGAGGTCATCTAGTCCAACTCCCCTGCAAACACAGGGGTTTAAGTTAACATATTATTGTGAAGCTAAAAGAGCCAAGAGAAGGTGGGCCCTTGGTCACTGAACCTGCTGCCTCCAAGGCTCCCCAGCAGCACCTCATTTTCCTTTATGCTTGCCACCTGTCCATAACTGTGTGATCTCCCTCATTTCACGAGCACATTTTACACTTCCTTGGGGCAGGGCTTCTGTTTTGGACACAATCTGTCCATGAGCAGAGCGCCCTACACTAGAGAGGAACATAGAGGCCAGGCTCAGTGTGATCACAAGGAAGATGTGGGTGAACACGAGGTAAGATCCCTGCCTAAGCATAAGCTTGAGGGCAGCCCTCTTATGCTTGCTCATTAAGCTGTAGAGGTTTTAAGGCCATCTATAGTTGTAGAAGAGAGAGTTTTGCATGGGAACCACTGCTTAGGATGGCAGTGCAAGACAGCAGTGAAGAGCCACTGGCCAATCAGAGGCAAAATTAAAAAAAGAGTATTGTATCATAAGGTAAATTAACTATTAACTATTCTTGCAGTAAATCAAAATCATATGAAACATACCATTAAAAATGTTAGTTAAAAAGTAGAACTTAGATCTGTTGAGTGGAAGGACTAATTTAATCAAGCTCTACAACAGCCAGTGATCCCTCTCTGAAATAAGAGAAAAAAATATTTTTCTACATTCATGAAATGAAAATAGATATATTTTGGTGATATGTTGTGCTAACTGAAAAAATTGCAAGAAAGAGATTTCATAGGATCACGTCTGTTTTGACAACGAAGTGTTGAAGAACATGTAGACAGTTTCAAAGTATTGACATTGATATTTTATCTCAATTGGGCATTATGTTAGAAAAACAATTCATTGTATAAAAATTGATTTTTTCACTATCTTCCTTTTGTGCAAAAACCGGTTTCATAATCCAAGTAAATATAAAATCAACTTTCTGAGTTTCAGAATATCCTCCTGCTTAGCATCTCAGCCTCAAGTTTTTGAGATTCCTTCTCTGATTCTTCATGTTTGCTCACAGGGACATAGAGCTGCTTATATAACTCAGCTTCAATGATCAGGGCTTTTGGACTTTGCATACATTCAAATTGTTGGATAACCTGGAACAACTGAGACTAAAGAAAATATCCACTGAAATCTACATAAAGCAAAAGAGATTTCACAGTAAATATCATTTTAAATTAGTGTGGAATAAACAAGAAAATAAAGTATTAGTTGTACTTTTGTTTTATGTTAAAACCAGTTTCTTTCTGAAAGCAGGGGGTATATCTTGAATTAGGACACCATGTGCATCTGCTTATGCAAAATATCTCCTTATACAAAGATGTCCAATGCACACAGGCAGAGAAGGGAATGGAGATGCCTTTGTCCAGTGATAGCTATGATCAAGGATGCTAAAATAAAGAGATAATTACTTGTAGAACTGAAGTTAAGCTCCCATTATACTTCAAAAGAGAGGGCAGGCAGGTGAAGTCCTTTTGACAATATTTCTCCCATGCTTTGAGCACACGCTGCTACCAGTCTAATGAGGTGCCTTTCCAGTATGAGCTGTAGGTCAGAAAAATCTGTGATAAAAGTAATGATTCCCTTTTTGAAAATCCATAGGTCAGAGAGGAGGCACAACTTGGCTCCACTAGTTAGCTCTATACGGGTAATTTGGGCCATTTTCTCCCATTCCAGAGTGCTACATTGTCAGTCTCTTCACATACCATCTAGCCAGTAATTCGCTTGCCTGCTAGCTGATGAAAAGCTTTCTGTTATAGGGATGTATTTAATAAACCATCTATCTGCCCTATTGGTGGCAACAGCAGTGAATGATGAAATAAGTGGTGCTTCAGATCCTCAAGCTGAGGGCTGCTGTTGCCCTCGTGCTCACTGGAAAACAGAGTTTATCCTAGTTTTCCTAATGCCCTTTATGGGTAAATTTAAACGTCTCAAACTTCTTTTTTCTTTTTTTTTGGAGTCAAGAAAACATTTTGCACCAAACCATCCTCTC
Organism: Nothura maculosa; assembly: GCA_032353885.1. Classification (NCBI taxonomy): domain Eukaryota; kingdom Metazoa; phylum Chordata; class Aves; order Tinamiformes; family Tinamidae; genus Nothura; species Nothura maculosa. The sequence goes on along the minus strand of JAUBOD010000249.1, from coordinate 298,736 downwards.
ACCTGACTTGCAAAGAAAACTCAGCTGAAAAGCCACTGAAGACCATGCTGCCTCTCACTGACGCTATCGGGAACACAACCTACTGTGCTGCAGCTCTTCCTTAATTCATTCTTCCCCACCTATTTTTCCACTTGTGTCGCAAACAGACAGTTGTTTTGCTGTGAATTTGGAAAGACAAGATTAAATCAAGGCCAAATTCAGTTGTTACCTCTGACAGTTGCCCAAGAAAGCAGAATGTTTTCTTAAATTGAGCTTTGACATTGGATTCCCATGCCAACTGCACAAGTTGTTCTGTCCTGGTAGTTGTTGACAGTAGCTATAAAAAGCATAATATATTCATTTTCAAAACTGTACTTATAAATCAGGCTTCCATGACAGCTGGACCAGACATCCGCCTGCCCTAACAGCAGTGCACTTAAGGGAAGACGAGGAGAAGGAGGAAACAAAAGCAAGCACACTTTTGCAATGCAGTTTTATATGTGGGTTATCTACCCTCTAATCCTTCTTTTTCCATTCAAAAGTGATAAAGTGGTAAAATGATGACATTTGGTGGCATCACTTACTACTCATTGAAGAGAAAGGCATCCTCTTGGTAAAGAAAGAGCCTGGTTTTCCAAGCAAGGGAAAAAAAACTCTACATTCACTGTGTTAATACCTTGACTAGATCTACTTTTGTGTCTGGTCATGCCCATACTCATAAAGCACAAAGAAGTGGAATAGCTTATGAACTTAACAAATAGAGAGGGATTTTGTTAAAAAAATGGTAATCTGTTGGAAACAAACTTTCCATAGGAACACACCGGTTCTGACGGACACTTCTGTCAGGAAATACGTTTGAAAATTGTAAAGGATCTCAGTTTCTTCTCACCTCAGCATGGAAATGCCAACACCATGCAGAAAAGAGCAGCATTGCTCACTGAGCAGGGGACAGTGAGATCCCTGTCGTGCCAGGAGGCTGATCCATGAGGCCTAGTCCGAACACAGAAGGTGCGTGCGCTATCTAGGCAGCAGATCCTAAGACCAACAATCTAAAGAAGTCACTTTCACATGACAAAGACCAGACTCTCTCTTTCCAAAGCTTGTCCTACATTCACGGCTATTTAAAAACTAGCGGCAGCTCTGCGGCTGGCCCATCTGCTGGCTGCTGGTTCTACCTGTAATAGTTAGAGCAACAGAGGAGATGGCAGGAAGCTCTGGAACGTTCTGCAGAATCCACTGCACCCATCTTTGCTCATGGTCTGCCCAAAGAGGCATCAGAAAGCTGCTCAGGAGACAAATGCAGCCACTGAGAAGGCAAAGAGGAGATGGTAGCACTGTCCCTGGAGCAGTGGCCTTTTGCTGCAAGAAGCAACCCAGTTGCTTCCGAATGATGGAGGAGGAGCAGGATAGGAAGCAGAGCTCTTTCTGCCTACAGGAGGCCAGGAGATTGCCTGCTGTTTCCTTTGTCATCACCAGTGTAGCTGTGATCTGCAGATCAAGCCAGCGAAGCCCTTATAGATGTGTTTGACTACATCTGACCTGTTTGGAAACTGAAGCAGCACCAGCTCCTCCATGCCTCAAGTGACATATTTAAGCAGAGGCACCTCTCATGGCCTACTGTCTTCCTGAGGTGGCAGGTTTCTTCCAGGAGAAGCCTCATACAGCCCTCCTTCATTTTACGATAGAGAATCACACATGGGATGATGAGAAGGTTGGGGAAGTTAATGCCCATTTTCTCCTTGCCTGGTTATTGTTATTCAAGTTGGTGTTGGATGATGTAACTCCCACTTTATATTTAAATGCCACCAAGGGCACCCAGGCCCTTATTTACTTGTATACTCCAGTAAATAAGGTAATGTAACCTCATTCATCAACTAAGCCTGCCTCGAAATAATTGCTTTATAATTACTAGCTGTATTAAAAATGCATGCCCTCCCACACCAAGCGCTGTGAGCTCTTGTGTGCTCCTGGCAGCTAACTCCAAATGTGCTGGTGCTGGAGCTGCCGCCATGCACTGCAGAGCACTACAGATGTTGAGCCTGTGTCCCAAATACTGAACAAAATGCCTGTATAGAGCAGCAAGGCTTTAGCTCAGCTGTATTCCGAGATCACCACCGTTTGTAAGACAATTACAAACGTTCAGCTACACACAAGCAGCTAAATCCCTTCCCACAGCAGGCCCATTTTCCCGCTGTATTGGTGCTTTACGAGCTCTCTCACCTGGCGCAGCAGGGGTTCAGTTTCTAAATTAAGTTTTCTCTCTAGATTTCTGAGCAGGAACTGTAATTTAGTTAACTCAAATGTCAGAGATGAAAGATTTCTCTGAAATTCCATTCATATGTTGTTTGCATGCTGAATCAAAAATGACTAATCAGTTGCCGTCACAGAAGCCTCTGCATATGCTGGAGTTATTTGTTCATGTTCCAAATCCTCTAATTAAAAATGATAAAACCATGATAAAAATCATAATAATTCCAAGAATTAATAAAATGTGTGATACTCAACAGAATTGTGCAAATGTTAACAAATGAATCTACGTAACAACTCAGTCAAGGTAGAGGCCAATGTTATCCTCCTTAAACAAATGAGAGGAAAAAAACAATACAGAGGCCATATGGCAACTAGGCTATTAGTAGGACTGGCACTCCCACCCAAGAATCACCAGACCACTGACATTCTAGTGGTTCCACATATTTCCTTAAAATATGTTCTTTATCACATTGTTTTGAGCCAGTCTGCTGCCAAGTTTTCCCTTCGTGTTATCTTGCTTACGATGATCACTGAAATACAGGTCTATGACGCTAAGACTGTTACAAGAAATAACTTTAAAAAAAGCTTTAGAGTGGCTGAAAGCTCTGGAACAGCAAAGAATATGTTCAATAACATGGAAAACGTTAGATTAGCTGATTTATCACAGTCTGAGTACCAACATAAGGGGATGGTTTCTCATAGCAGAGAACTCACTCATAAACCCAAGAAAAAGATAACAATATACAGGAAAGTCTAAATTTAATTCGGATGTTGGCCATGGACACAGATGTAATTTTTATTTCCGAAAACCAATTTTTACAAAGCTTTTTTTTAAAAAATAAAATATTGAAGCCACATTTGTCAGATTTTCAACTTGTTCTCTTTATTTGTTAGTGAGCCAGTCAAAAACAACCCCCAATAGAGTATCCATAACCTATAGCCTACCTTAACATTGAAAAGGGAACCTGCATCTGGGATCATGTTTCCCCGAAATTTTATTTTTTTCCCCGATTTTGTATTTGATAATTTTGCCATGTTAAATCAAATCCAAGTCCAGCCTTGTAAAGGCTGGGCATTACCATGAGTATCATGTAGACTGTGATCACTTTCTCCTCCATTTTCCTCTATTAAGACCTTCTAAAGTCTCACGTTATTCATTTAGAGAAAACAATGAGGTAGTGAATCCACCAACTTGCAATAGTAGTGAAAGCCCATAAAAGCTTTTATTCAAGAAAAAAATCAATACTTTATCATTAAGCTTAAGAGATGTCTTCTAGAAGCTTGATATTTAATAGGATTTCCTAAAAACTTAGTACACAGCAAGTTTTAAATAATTCAATGGATTGGTCCTTAAAAGATTTAGCAGTAAACCAGTATTACTAGAGATGCAAGAAGGCCCAGCATGGGGTGTAGCTACATTCATAGGCCCAGACAGCTAGGTTCTTATTTGGACTCTGCATGAAAGTACCAATGAAAGAGATTAAATTTTCAAGGCTAAGGCAGCTGCTAGGGAGTCATTACCCAGTTTCTGTTGCCTCTCTCAGTCCTATGCTATAAAGGGATTAGGAAAGTCATATACTCTTCTGCAACAATGGAGACAGCATAGGAAAGAACTGCAAAAAGCAGCCATGGGACTTACTTGGCGTTGCTATGAATATACTTAAAGTAGGAGGAGGCTGAAAATGGGCTGCTATAGTGCTGCCTCATGGGCTCTGAGACTCGTGTAACAAGATTTTAAATTATGATGAAAAAGGGCTTCCAGACAACTCACACTATGCAGGTAATACCTACCAAAATCTTGGAAGGATAAGCCTCAATGATTTAATCAATCTGCCAATATTAAAAGCTCTAAAATTTCATTTGCACTACTTGTTTTATGTTCAGGTACATAATTAAAGAAACAAATCAGGAGTCAACAAAACTGCAGTGAATGTTGTCTTTCTGTGCTCTGGGAGGGCTTCGCAGCGGGAGGGCAGACTACCCAGAAGTCAGGCTAAGTGCAATGGTAATCTCAAAATCATGAAATGCTTCTGGGTGTCCATTCAAACAAGCAAACCGTCACATGTGGAAAGCACACTTGTTTTTCCTATAAAAGTGAATTTACCTGCAGTAAATAATTTCCCTTGCAGTATCCCAGTAGGAAAGAAATGACTGTTCTTCCTCACTACTGGGATAAGGAGAGAGAAAAGGGAAGAACATTTTTAGCAGTCCTCACTTGTATGGCATACTCGGTTTAAGGCAACAAAGCCTCATTTTCAAATCCTATGAAGTTAAACTCAGTCAATTAAATTAATAGATGCAAATAACCATGCTATGAGATAAAAGAATGAAATAATTTACATTAAATACAAACAATCAAAAAAAGAAGAAATCAAAGCATTTGAAAGATGTAATCAGTTCTGAAGTCTTCTGAAGCAATGTTGCTCAAGAACACATCGAGGTGATACAGGACTGACTGCTGCTTCTGGCTCTCAGGCCTTAGTACCTGCTGCAATCATATAACAAGATCAAGTCAAATATTGGAGGTAAGACTAAAAATGAAATTTTTTATGCAAAGAAAACATCACGCTCTGCTGAAAAGAGTTCTGCCATATGCCATCACTGAGGTGTAAGAGTCCTAACCAAATGGAGGTGACAGAAGAACAGTGCAAGCTGGAGATGTGACAGTTTATCTATGGCAGCTTACCTCAGTTGTAAGTTTGACAAGTCATCTTATAAAATAATGTCATAGCACAATTATTAGGCACTCCCATGGGTATTTTCATAGGTATTTGATCAACCTCGTCTTTTTATATGATAAAAAAAGAACTCACTTGAATGTAGGTTGTCCCGTGGGCTTACTTTTGTTGAACAGGGTGGGAAGGGAGAGAGGAAGAAATCATGCTCTGTAAGAAATGCCAGCCCACTCATTTCTATTTTAAGCATAAGTACTGTAAAAAGAATCATCTGAGTACAAATCTGTATTTAATACAAGTTGCAGAATTCCAAACCAAGATTAGTAAAATAGACCCAAATTATAGTATTTTAATTAAGTTTCTACCTTGCTATACATCTTGGCCATGTAATTAACTTTGATGCTAAATGTATAATATATACACATTTGTAATGTAGGAATGTAATACCCAAAGTGTAATACCCACAGCACCTGCCTTTATGACCAGCAGTAAATCAGCTCCAGTGGGTGGATGACTGTCTGGACCCCAGCTGTTGTCTCAGGTGATTTCACCCATTTTTCCCCAAGCACACCAGAATATACTAGAAACCCACACTGCAACAACAGTATCTAGAAATACTCATGCCAGTCATAAAACAATAATGTTCTATTTGCTGGAAAAAAATCATAATAAAATCATAACAAGCTGAACACCAGTAAGTGCTTCACCTCATGATAGCAAAACACAGTCACAACAGTATACAACACAGTCAGACTCTTACCAAATACAGGCTCTGCCATCATGAATATATAGAGAGCACCCTAAAAAAAGTAGCAGAGACAATTATGGACAAAAAGGAAAAGAATGATAATGGAGGGGCAAGGGGGGCACATATTTCTCCTTCTATACAAAATCCTAAGCAGCTTGTGTAATAGATACTTCCAAACATAGCCCAAAAGGTCTTTCCATTAAGCAGTAAGGAAATAAAGCAGTATATACCTCAGAGCAGGAGAGACACCAAGCCTCCAGCCACATCTTCATGACTCATCCGGATACATGTTACCATATTTGAAAGAGAGTAATGCAAAATACAGAAGAAAACTTATATGCCTTGCCCATAGCAATAACAAATAGGAAGAACAGAGGACGGAAGGGACATTGTTTGGCACCTGGTAGGAGGAAGCAGTAGGACGAGCCCCTACACAGATCCCTTCTTTGCTACTTCCCTTCTCTTGACAGATGATAAAGAATTTTTCCTCTTGAATTGACAATTGAGACTTTTCCCTGCTTTATGTGGAGGGAAGAGTGCAAATGAACACAGGTGAACATTTTACTAGTTAATACTAGTCATTTTGAAATTACTAACAAAACCCTAGAATACAAAATAGTAGAGAAGAATCTGGATTTTTTTTTCATTTGCAAAATTCTGTTATATTCTGCATCATGCATTTTATTCTGTTAAAAGGACATACAGTTATTTTTGTTTTGAAACAACCTCACCATCCATAAAAGTATGAGGTATCCGTAACTTCACAGTCCAATAAAAATACATAAAAATACCACTTAAAAAGATAACATCTAAAAATTCTCTTATCTTATCTCTACCTTCTAGACCCAAGAGGCACTATCCCGCACCCACAGTGGAGTAGGCCAAGTCGTACTAAACTTTACAAGAAGGTGCTTTAACTAATTCTAACAGAAGGGAAAGGAACAGGGAGGAAAAATAAGCTATTTCTTGTAACCAGACAACCACTTCCTCCTTTTTCTCCTTTTTTTTCCCTCCCTTTATTTTTAAAGCAGAACGTTTCAAAGGACAGCTCAGGCACTGAGGCAAAACCCAACATCTCTGCCTCTGAGCCTGGCAGCGTCACATTAAACAGAAAACGCACAAAAAGAGCCACGCTTTTGTAAAATTATAGATCAAAACTGAAAACATTTGCAGCAGCAGAGGCAAATACATGAGGAATTGGGAGAGCCAGAGCAGAAAGTGGCCCCAAGCTGCAGTCAAGATTTTTCTCACTTTAAAGCGGAGCAAACAAGTGGGATGGTAGAAGCAGGATCCGCCGCTGGCAGCAGCGCCCGTGCGAGCAGCTACCAGGAAGGCCCCCTCTCGGGACAGCATCATTTCCAGCAGAAAATTCTCCCTCCTGATTCTCCCTTCAGCCTATTTTGATCCCAAGGCCTATCGTGACTTGCTGTTGGAAGAGGGAGACTCCCTTCCCACACTCCCCAGGCATCATCCTCACAAACTGTTTTGCTTTATAAAAGGACATATATTACATGAATTCCTCAAAGTGCTTTACTGTCCTCTGTTCCGTGTGAATATAGTGTTTCTGCTTCTTTGTCTTTTATTTTTTTTCCCATTAGTTCTGTGGATGCCTTTTGATATATTATTGACTGATGGCAGAGACACTTGAGAGGAGATGGCCTGGATGGCTCTGGAGATGGTTGCTCCTTCGTGTCCTATGGTATATGAATCAAATTCCCCTTAACACTCCACGCAGTAATTTTGATGCCAGCCTTGGGAGGAATAGATTTATTCACCCGCTTTTGCATGCCAAAGGAATTACAGACATTTTTGGATTTTCTTTTCTTTTTGGACAAACTGACTTACAACAATGAAAAACGCATCCCCCAAGCCCTAACATAGAGCCAGCTAAAACTCACTCAGAAACATCCCCTGCTCTTGTCATCTCCTACAACCTCAAGAAGTCGGTTTAACGCTAAATAATAATTACAAAAAGCCTTCCGTGCGCTAATGTTTAATGTTGATAGATTAGCTAGAGGTTACCTTCTAGCAGATGTCATTTTAGATGCCTCATACTGCTGGATTCCTACCCTTCGGTGGCAAAGCAACACTTACTGGAAAAATCATACCCTTTTCATCCGCCACGGGGGCACTGCCAGGATGCAGCAAGTGATGGTTATGAAATACATATCCAGGTCTGTCTGCAGTCCATGAGGCTCCAGGTCACCCACCCACAGGCATTACTTCACCCCTTCCAAAGATGTTGTAGCCTCCAGATATCAAAATGCAGAGCTTGCAACAGACTGAAATTGAATGTTGAGAGTTACCAGAGAAGAACAGTTACTATTTTTTCAAACAAATTACATATGTTTCCCCTCAAGTTTTGCTGCTCAGCCATTCAACTTGAAAAACATCATTATTTTTTTTCCACTTGATATCTGAGAAAAAAAGGTAGACATTAATTTAGATGGCAGGTAACGTAGAAAAATGACCATTTTCAAGTTTTTTATTTGCAGCCTATTTTTGTCATCCTGGAGATCATTTCCGTAATGAGGGAACAACTCTGCTAGCATGACTAGGCTCTCTGCCCTATTTTGTCATCACAAGCAGTGTGAGAGGAGGGAAAAAGAGCCTGTGCACAAGGAAGCAGCATCTAATGGAAGTGTTGGGCTCCCTTGTGGTGGGTTAATCTGCTGACTTTAAGCGTCTTCAGCTAAGCTGTTTCTCCACCAGCCATAAGCGAGTACTGAGCTGCAAGGCGAACTATCTCCTCAGCTTTTTAAGAGCAGGTTTTAAAAGCATTCAGGCTGTATCAGCCAGAATGAACAATAACAACCAGCAGTTGCACAGATAATAACTGAATCTTTGACTTCTGTTATTAGAATTAACACCACACCTACTCCTGTCCAACCATATACCACAATCTGCACAACCCCTCAGCAGTCACCCACTGCCATGGACAGACAAAACAGAGAGAATTCTCCCTGCCGCCCTACCAAGGCTGGCTTAGCATCTTTTATGCTATATCCACTGTGTTTTCATTTCAGAAAACCTAAGGACATTATCCCACCACCATGGGACAGAAGGTAAGTGCTGCATTTGGGATGCAGCCTGGCATGGTCGGGAGACTCCTGTCCCCTCTCTGCTGTCCCTATCGAGCTGGTGTGAACCAGGGACAGCTTCAGCCTGGAAAGCTGGTTTTCCTCACTGCCTTTCTACTTATTGCTTCCTTCCTTCATCTTTCTGAAAGCAGCTCAACTGAGTCAAACCCGGAATATGCTGCATGTAACACTCACGGCTGTGTCAAGAGCCTCATTAAAATTTTATTAAAAATGGGAGGAATCTGAGAGGAATAGAGAAATCTTTGTTTGTTTGTTTGTTTGGTTACAATCACCATCCCCAGAAGGTGGCTGTATGTTTTGTTCAGAATTTTTGCAAAATAAAGCCTAGCCATTTCACAGAGATCTAATCAAGCGAGGTGACAGATACGCTTTTGGCTATATATTCATGACTGAGCTTGTGGATGTCACCACTACATGCATGACTATAATCAGCACATGAGAATAAAAATAGCTCTCTTGCATATATTCATATCTATGGCCTGTTTTTAAAACCCCTAAGTAAAAAAATGTGAGATGTCATCTTCTTTTCATCCCCCAAGTCAAAGAGCTTTGAATCAAGCAGTGAGTACCAAAATTAACAGCTCTGGACTGGCCCAAAGACATGAATGCTCAATAGTAGTGCTACAAGACAGAGCTCATGAGACAAATATGGAACAAAACTAGGAGTTTCCCACAGAAATTCCACCCTAAGAATACAACAAATCCCCCAGGATAGAAGTGATCCTGGGGGATTTGACTTAAGAAAAGCTCCTATAGATTATATTTAAAAAATGTCCGATAAAACAACTGTATAACTTATGTAAGTACGTTTCAAAGATTTTTTGATTGCGATTGCTTAAAATGAGTTTTTGAGTTTCTCAGATTACCTTCTAACTAGTTAGTAGTTAGGACAGTAGTTTGGGAACAAATTTTAACCTGGATCTCTTTTCCTCACATTAGGTTCAGTAATCAATGCTCATCTTCTGCAGCTAGTATTATGTAGATTGTATCATATAATACAAAAAGTAGTATTTTTTCCAAAAGTCACTGACAAATGACTATTTTTCTATTTTCTTTTTAAGCACACTATTTAGTAATTGTCGATCTGATTCACAGAGGAAATGGGGATACCTGTAATCTCCAACTCCTTATCATTCCTGTTTAAACTCATGTTACAATGCAGTGCATGAGCTTAAGCATACTCTGGAAGAGGTGACAATCATGTCATGATTCAAGCCATAATAAATTATGGCACCCCTATGGCATCACAGACCAGTGCTAGCAAAGTTATTTACTTATGGTCAGTCACTGTGCTGCATATTGACTGTAAAGTTCATCACTATGTTACCATGAAACTATGTTACGGTACAGAATAAATTTAAAAATCTACTTGATCTCTGTCATACACAGATAAGATGAGGCTATTTATATTAGAACAAGCACTTTCTTTATCGTGGACAGCAGCACCATCAGCATATTTTGCTTAAATGAAAGGGTCATACATAGAGGTTCAGTGCTAAGAAAGTTTCATGTCTAATGCCTTAGATTCTTGGCAATCTAATATAGAGCAAGACTGAATTAGTATTTTCCTAAACTGGCTATTCTCTTCTGATATTCTGGAGTATGAAATAATTCAAACCTCTGGATTAATAAAGAGCCCTCTTTGCTGATCCTCATATATTCATGACATTTGTAGGATAGCTTTGAAACTCTTGCTGAGTTTGGTTGAAACTGGTTGACATATACAAAAGGTAAAGGTGCAGGATGTCACCAAGAGGATCCTGCTCTCTTCCAGAGCTTGGGTACATCGCTCTGAGCCCAAAATCTCAAAGGAAACTAGCCACTCATTCCCCATTACCTTCTCTGATTGCCAGTTCCCATGCACATTTCATATACTGTCTAATTGGCACTGGATTGGGTGCACTGAAGAAACCCAACCTTAACACTTCAGTACTCCACAGGCTATTTATACTTAGTGGCAAGCAGGCAGCTACTCCATGGGCTACCCCAGTGTTGCAAGACTTAGAGTGATGTTGGTGCTGGATTTGCCCTACACTTCATCCTCAGAGAGCTCAATTACCTGGGCTTTAATGCCACCAACTTTCACATGTGGATATGGAGTTTATATGGATGAAAGTATTTCTTTCTTTTACCCTTACACTGAAAATATTCCTTTCTTAGGTCCTAATATAAAAGTAAGTTTTGATTATTGGGTCTAAGGAGGTAGATGAGAAGCATACTTGATCTTCAAAAACCTCTGGAACTTGATTGTAGATTTATATAAATATTTTAGCTAAGAATTGATACTTACCACCCTTTCCTTTTTTATCCTAAGGACTTGCTCAGATTAGTTATAATCTTGTAGAGACCTATTATTTCATGTGTGTCTGTAGTCATCTTGTACAGAGTTAAAAAGAGCTTTTAATTTCACTTAACACTGCTTCTCCAGATTGTATTCCTATATTTTCACATGACATGGAAAGCTGCAGTCACCTCTACATAACAGCATTTACCATTAAGATAAAAAATGACAGGACTGTATGTGCATACCAATGGAATTCATTAGTTTCACTGCTGTTTTGACCCAAAACACTGTAGCCTTGTCAGAAAATGGGATAAATTCTTTCTTAGTTACCGCCTAGATGTCTGAGAGAAATCTAGTTTTATGCACTTTGTGCTTTAAGTTCACTTCAGCAAGCCAAATGCTTCCAAGATTTGCAGGCAGACATCAGCCTTGCAAAAGGAAATCACTCACCCACACACAGGATATTCAGATGGAGAAATCAAGAATCTCAACAGGAATCAATATGAAAATCAATGCAGGCAATTCACTGGGTGAGAACTCAGCACAATTTGAAGAACACAAGTTCTGCACTGTTCAGGGCCATGCAAAGCAGAAGTACAATTTGATTACATGGGATAAGCACAGTATAAATATTAATGTGGTCGAAGGGCAAATCTCACAAGGAAACTTTCATTCAAAGTGCTGACAGCTGGAGACACAACCTACCATTGTTTTTTTTTCAATTGATCTAAACCCATGAAGAATAAGTCCATGTTCGCACTTCCCTTTGCCGTTCCCATCAACTACCTCTATGAAAGCAGCTGTAGTTAAGAACCTCAGCCAGTAACACCATACACGTCCTACTGCAAGACCCAGGCCGACTTCCATAGGCCTTAGTTTATTGAAGTAAGTCCAAATCTTCGAATCCCTTTGGACTGGAAAACAGACATTTTCAGTATTTTTGAAGGAGTTGCTTCCCTTTCCAGCAAGGCAGAAGATATTTGAAATGCCTTAAACAGAGTCTTCCCTGGCATGTTTACTTACAACCACTGTTATTAAAGTGCAATTTTGTGCGAAGGCGACCCAAGGAGCCCAGTTCCACATTCGCTCCAATTCTCCCCTGCGTCATAAAGACAGAAAATCACTTTGATCAATGTTATTGATTTCTGAGCTCGCAGGATTTCTGAGAAATTCTGTCACAGCTTGGCACTTACTGTGTCATCCCACTGCAATTTTAGGTGATCTCCATCAAGCCCGGTCTGGAACTCTCTGTTTTACAGGCGCAGTGGCAGCCACAGCATGGAGACAAGGCAAGTGCCATGCACTGATTACAAAGCAGGGTTTAACTTGGCTTGCCTATTAAGAAGTTCTTTTCCTGTTACATTTTACAGCTGTGTCCCTATAGGAACAGGAGAAAGTAAGCCCAGGTGGCTAAGTAAGAAGGAGAGCTGGGGCTCCTCTTGCTCACAAGGCTTTCCCCATCCATTGCCTATTCCCTATTACCCAATTCAAGGTCAAAGGAAAGCTTCAGTGTCACATCCCACATATTGTTTAAGGCAAAGCTGATCTAACAAAAATCTGCGCATTTTATTTTAAATAGAGACCGGTTTGTGGTTTTTTTCTTCCCAAATACATAGGTAGTTTTCTTGCTACTGTAAAACCATTATGAAAATAGTTCAATTTTAGCATTTCAAAAAAGAAAGAAAGATGAATTGTCAATAGTGGATATTTTTTCCATCAACAGATTAAAAAAAAAGGAATAATAAATTTAAGTGATTTTTGAAGGGTTCAGAACTATATCCTACAGAGAGCCTTATGGATGCTTGTCATTCCATACAAACTGGCCAAATAAGAACTCTGTATCCTACCCTAACGAAATATCTCCGGCACTTAGCAGTTTCATTTTTCCCATGAAAATCTGCTGTCACTGGACATGCCTGGCACACAGCAATTTAATCCATTTGCTAATGCCAGTCCCCTGGGAAACGCTGAGCATATGGTCCGAGACTTTAAATGAGATTCTCTTTTCAACCAGAAGTCCCCGCAGAGGGTGCAGCACCAATGGACTGTGCTGATCAAGATCTATGTTTGCTAAGCAGCTAAGCAGGGGACTAACAGCATGTTGAAACAGCTCTCAAAAGCTGAGCTGCCAGATGCAAGAGCCAAAACCCCGACTTGATCAAAAGCAACTGTGATTTGCTATTTGCTGTTGCCTCTATCAGGATCTGGCTTCTACCAGAGTTGCTTCTTTTTCCCTGTCTGGCAGTAGTTTTAAAGCCTAGGGCAGAAGGAATAATATCCTAGCACAAAACCCACAAATCCGAGATATTTACTGAGAATAATGCCACAGCTTTCAGTAACTGTGTGGTAGTATTTAAGACCAAATGCCATATTCAAACACTAGCCTTACATCCATGAAGTTTGGCAAGAAAATGCAAATCAGTTACAGTTTCCTCACATTAAAAATAAATAAATAAAATAAAACCACAAAATTTGACTTCTTTATGAAAAAATAATGATTCTTTAACATAGCTCTTGAACAGATTGCAAGAATCCAAAATCTGAAGGTTAAGGGGTATATTAAGAGACACAGATAAAAACTGCAAATTAGAATTTC
>JAUBOD010000249.1:261216-279339 GCA_032353885.1 Nothura maculosa | reverse complement strand
GATGCAATCTCTCACAGTCAAATCTGAGTATTTATATGACACCCGACTCCGATAGCCAGGTGCATTTCAGATTCATGAAAATGAATTATCCCAAACACGGAGGTTGGCCCATATGTTCCAAGTCAGTGCTTGACAATGGATTTCTCTGCCGGTGCTAAATCGGGTCCTGTGGCACCGTGGCACTGAGGCAGAGCACTGAAACATTAATCAAAACCCCTGCACCCTGCTCCTCGTTAAACTTCCTGCCGGGTGTCTAACAGCCACGGTGGGTTTACGATTCTAAGACAGTAGCAAAAGTTCCATCAAAGCCTTAGAAATCAGAGTGCCTTGATGTCTCTTTGAAAATGGACATAGGAGGAAGAGAAAAAGAGATTCAGAGAAGAATCTGGAATTTTCCTACAAAGAGAATAGCAAATTTATTATGTCCTGATTCTTAAGAAGCAAGAAAGCTTTCCTTTACAGAAACAGTATTTCCTTGATATCAAGTTAGCTTTTTTAAAACCAACAATGAGTGTTGTGTCATTAACAGTTTGTTATATCTTTTATTGTTTTCATTTCTCACAGGAAAGAAGCTACGAGAAAAATAAACCTCTGGGAAATTTTTATTTAAAATACTGTAGTTAACAGTCAGTCTGAAAGGGGAAGTTATGTGATTTTCAATAACATATTGTCATAGAAAAGTTGTATCATTACTCTAATCCTTTTTAATGTGACAACTAAATCAGATTCTCTGCCTGAAAATAATAAAACCTAAGTCCTTAGCTGAAGCTATTACCAATAAAATACTCAAAACACTACTCGTAACACTGTTTATATTGCCAGTGTAATCAGCTCTTTTTTTTCTCTTTTTTTTTTTTTTGGTAACAAAAAGGAAAGAATAGGATTCTTCTGGATTCTTTAGAGGTCCATGGGATCTCAGGCTGCCCCAATTCTCTATTTAACTAAAGGACAAAATTGCCTACTCTTAAGTTACCAACAAGGTAACTATTACAAAAAAAAATCCCTTGAGTATTCAGAATTTTTATTTACAACATATTAAGTAAACTGCTTTGAGCCCCCTGAAATCTGGAAATGGAAGTACGACAGCCTTGCTCTAAAGGCTGCCAGGATCTTGCACAAAATCCACGTACAATTATCGTCCCATCGTTCATAACTGAAAAGGGTTTAAAATGTATTCTGAAGGGATCTCTCAAACACAAATCAATAGCAAGCAGTTGCAAGCAGTTTACAGCAAAATAAATATATAAATAAATACATAAATAAACGAAGCAGAGGGAGATCAGATTAGCTTGTGGCCTTCCACTGTCCCGCACCAAATCTCCTCCAAATCTTCCCTCTTCAGGTCAGGGGGAACATCTCTCTATCTCCCTCACCCACCTTGAGGAACCAAAAGGCAACACTGCTGCTGCTGCAGTTAATGGGCCCGCTAATTAACCACGCAGTCAGGGAATCAACGACGCATATGCCCAGCAGCAGCTGTATTAGTGAAACAATATGAAACAGAGCTGAGCTTGTCTTTGCATCAGGATTCCACAGACAAGATGCTGGAAGCCGGAGGGACCACCCCAGGCTTAGTTTTCATGTCAAACTATTTTTCAAGGCAGAGTTCTCACAGAGAAACCTTAATTTAGGAATGAAGCAGCTGGGCTGGTAACCACAGGACGATCATCAGGGCACGGCTGAAGTAATTGGGAAGCGAGCAGGAAGAACGCCGAGAACTTCACAAGGATTTGGGGATGGGAAACTCTGCTCCCTCTAAGCCAGCAAAATCCTTTCAGGCTTTCGGGCAGAAAACACGAACAAGGGAGGCAAATGAACGGGCTCACTTACTGGCTACACCACACAGTGCAGTCTCAATTGCTGATATATGCTAATTGTAACTGTAATTAATCAATAGGTTAGTGCAGCATGTGCTAGAGATGCTTCTGTGACAGCAAACAGGTGAGCAAACAGCATTTGAAAAAATAGTTTTAGAAGGGATAGATTTTAGTTATTTTTCTCCTATCAGTTATTAGCAATCACTTAAGCTACATGTCTGGTTCTCTCCAACATGCCAGTAACACTATATTAAAGGTACATAAGGACTATATACCTATAAGGGTTCAAAAAGCAGTGAGAAATGGCTATTTCAACAGTACTAAAACCAGTGGGATGTTTTGCTTAGAGAGGACATGATTAAAAAGAAGACATGAGGGAATCACAATAGGGAATGGATGAGGATGACAGTACCACAAGCTATTTGCCCTCCAAGCCACCAAGATAATGGTGACGAAGAGACTTGAGTTCTCACGTTAGAATATGATTAGTATGTGTGATATGAAGTATCTCCACATACCTAGATATGAACGTTGTTGAGATTTAAGATAACATACCCAAGTATTGATCACCATTAATTTGCTTCCAGCAGTTTGATGGGAACATTTCTGTTCAACAGCACAGGTTCTTGTTTATTTAAGACATTGCTACAGATGTAACATATGTTTATGTAATATATGTTCTGTTCATATGTTTTATGGTTTATTTTAAAGAATACTTAATCATGACAATTTATGACATGTATTTTACCTTTGAAAATATGCAATTTACACAACAGGATAATCCATTTTTATTTTTTTGTGTATTATCTCACAATATAAATTTCACAATTCTTATTTAGTCTATATCTCTAGTTTTATTAATGCCTACTTGTAATAAAGTGGTTTTCATAAGTAGCTTTGAAAGCACTTGAAATTGGGACATTGCTCTGGAGCTATGGAAGCTGTACAAAAATAGAGCACATCACAGATATCAAGTGGCACAAACTGCTTTTAATGCAGTACTAAAAAGATGGTTTCCAGAGTATAACCAAAAAAGGGATATCTTTAAATTCTTGCAGGCACTCCCCCAGCTACCAGCATATTCATACAATTAATGTGTTAAAGATTCTTCAAGTAAAATTAGAGTTTTTCATTTTCTTTACAGCAGAGAAGTCTATTAGGTGGACTGATAAAGTGAAGGACCTCACATCTGAGCTGTGCTTCAGTGGGGTCAATAGGCTTTCAGGTCTGCAGATCAGTTGCAGTGGATTAGCACCCACTGTGAGCACTTCAGGTTCAGTTCAGTGCTTGTAATTAATGGCCAGGGTCACTTTATCTCATTCATAAAACATACAAAGCACAGAAAGATACCAGCAGATACATATAACTTAGAATTGGCATAATTATTACAAGAATGTAAATATCAGAAGCAAATGTGGATACCGTGCATAGCCCTGCTTATGACAGTAGCAGCTTTCATTAAAAATAGGAGGGTTTAGGCCTAATCCAGACACATGGGGTATTGGCACCTGATTACAGATGTGAGCCCACAGTCATCTCCTTCATTGCCACCTCATACTCACACAGGAGAGGCAAATCCCACCCCAGGTCCCTCACAGCACTGCAGTGCTGGGCAGTGCTCCAGGACTGCACCTCAGCTCTGTTGTCACAGTGCTTCGTGAGACACGGTCTGTCATGCACCCTGTTTCACCCAGCCCTCCCAATGCTCGTGGGAAGGTGCCTGGGAAAGGCCTGCATTTCTTCTGCATGATGAGCTAACAAATCTGTCCAACCCGAGGCTTTGCAAGGGCACATTCCGCTCCTACGGCCACGGCTGGGCAGTTTCTGCAGGCTCGGAGCATAAGGCATCTTCTAGCTACAAAGATCCTGTATGGAAACTGGCTGTCAATTAAAGTGTGTTCCCCAAACTCCTTGCAACTCCTCTGAACTGCCTCATGCCACCCCTGCTCTTGGCATGCACTTATCCTGCAGGAATGCAGGGATACAGGACAGTGCTTCCTAACACACCGCTTCCCAAGTGTCACTCTGTCCTCCTGGCTCAAGGTCAGGAGGGGAAACTCAGGGGGAGAGTTTCCCCTGTTCCCAGCTCCTTTTCTATTTCAGGAAAGTAATCAACGAAAGCTATTTCTATTTCATGTTTTCATTGTATGGTAATGAAAACCACAGCCCCTTCTAAAGGACAAAACTGAAGTCCTGAAACCCCTAAAACTGCAGCACTCACCTGCTGAATTCATCTCATGCATTGCAAAGCCAGGCCTCAGCCTCAGTAACACACATATTGCAAACTCTCTTGAAACAGCTATTTTGACAAAATACCCCATTTTACAGTTGAAAAATCTTTGGACCTACTCTATTTATTATATATCTTGATAGTGTGTTAATCCCGAGAGTGAATATAAACTGAAGAATTGAATGCAGTTGGTATAGAGTATTTAAAGACCATGTGAAGCATTATTTCCATTTCTGAGAGTACAGAGGATGAGCAAGACCGAAGGACCACTTACATAAAATGTGATTTTAGCTAAAACAGATGTCACAAACCCCAGTGGAGATGCCTAGTAATAACAAAACAACAGCCAAATATGGTTGCTTAGCAAATTCTAAAGGAAAAAAAAAAACCTTGACAGAGAAAGAATGTCTCTATCTTTCAAAAGAAAGAGCACTTCCAAAAGGCAGACCCAATTCCCGTAATTTTAACTGTTTACAATTATGGTAACGTGAGGGTCACTTCATTCTTTAGTCTTTGCAGATTTTTAAAGAGTAAAGAGAGGGCAAAAATTAACAGCCCATTGCTACAGATCCTTTAGAAATGCCGTGGGAAAGGCAGCTCCGGAGGAGGCAGGCAGAGCAGCACGTGCATATTCCAGCTCGGGCTCTCTGAGCCTCACCTAGCAGAGTCACTCCATTTTCCTTGGCCATAAATAATTAGGCAAGTGAATTTTTCATGTCCCTTTCCATTAGATTACTGAGAAAAATAAATATTTCTGCTCATCCTCTCCTCCCCAAGCTGGTGGCACACTGTGAAGGGAAGAGAAAATGTGTGTCTTTTTCTATTTAGCTTTTCTCAAGCAAGGGGAACATTTCCCTCTTTCAGGACAGAACAGGAGACTAATGTGTACTGGAGTAAATGACTCATCACAGCAAGGAAATAAAGCAAAAAGCTGCCTCCAGGCCAAGGGAAGGTCCAGCTGTCTTGTTGTGTTGTTTATAGGTACGAGGAGCAGGGCAAATGAAGGAGGACGCAGACAAGGCACCTCGAAGCTGCTGCTTTGTTCAGCAAGGATTCTTCCACTGAGATGAACTGTAGGAAAGCAGGGGCAGCATCAGGGCCGTCTGCCACCGCACTGATCTCCCAACTGCTCCCATAGTTTCACAGAGGACAGCACTATGGCCAATATATCCCTGATCCTCCAAGTTTCCTCACACTGGCAGCAAGACAGATACTTCTCCCTTGCCTTCACACGTCACTCTTTTACTGGATCCTCCACAATTTTATCAACACCGGCAACCGCATTTCTAGTAAATATTAAGTAGAGATGATGCAGATTAAAGCTTTCATTCCCAACCTGAGGTATGGAATCAGAGCATTTTACAGTTCTTTTTTTTTTTTTTTTTTTTTACAGTTTCTGTCATTTTACAGTTTTCTTACAATTCTCAATGCCTTTTTGGGAGTTCAGGATAAGGAAACAAGCAGAGATATGAACGCTGGTTTATGTGCAAAGGCAAGTCTTCCAGAGCAGCCATGGAATCAGCAGCAGGTGAATCTGAAGAGCGGCAGCTACTCAAGAAATCCCAAGTGGGGTAAAAAAAAAAAAAAAAAAAAAAAGACTTTAATAATACTAGACATTTAGTTTATCTTAAATCTTTCTGTTAAGCTCCCAAGGAAAAATTCAATAAGAGAAAACAATGATATTGATTTTTTCCTTCTTTACAGCTAAGGACTCTAAATATAAACCTTATAGGCTTGCTGGTTGCCTTCAATTTCAGATATGAACTAAATGCCTTTAGCCTCAGTATATATGCCTAAGGTACCTCATGAATATAGTGTGAACGATGCTCATTTCGCAGGTTTGTGTCTGAGGATTCATACTGGAAGACTGGAAAATTCCATTATTGAGACATTACTATACAATATGGCAACTTGCCTTCCTCTTTGGCTTTTGGCTAAGGTTGCATTGTCAAGTATAACAGAAAGCCAAATCTGCCCATTGCACTGGAGTGAGAAACTTTTCTTTCTAGGAAAAAATGAGCTTCATTTTACTAGAAAATTTAAGTCTGAGGATCATAATCTCATTCTACCCTGCAATGAGACAACCTTTAAAAATTTATCCCTCAACAAAAGCATAAAAGTATGACCCTTGGCATGTTCTTCTGGGATGTAGGAGATTCAGCTCCATGCACCTCTTCAATTCTAACTGCACAATCAAATTAAAAGTAGAGTCTCCTAAATCCAAGGCAAGCAATTTAATTATCAGCTATGAGAGCAGCTGTACTAGGTTGTCATTTTCCCTTGTGCAACACATTTCAAGGTAGAGGGGGATTTTTTATTATCATTATTTTTAAACATCTGAAGCATATGGCGGCTGGTGGTAACAGCTGGTGGTAGAACTAAATGGAAAAATCACGCATTTCTATATTATTTGATATATAGGCAAATATTGTTTCTACCTACTAAGGGAAATGCATCAATACTCCACTGTTTTTGTCATTAACATAAGGTAAACCATCATCACACTGGGAGAACTTCTGCATATAAAGCATGTATATAATTTTTATTTATTGAGTACTAACAAACTCTCAAACTGGTGCCATTTGTCTTAGTGCAGGTCAAATCTTAACTCTTTAGATGGTAAAAGCATGTTGTGGTGCTTTACAGAAAACCTAACCTGAAGTAGTAACTACAGAATATATAAATCCAAACGGAAATACAAATAAAATATAACATTATCTTCATCACTTTCTTTGCAGTCTGTGAAATTCTATATTTTGTCCTGAGAAAGTATAAGTAAGTTATTCAGCATTTGGAAAACATACATGAAGCTGAATTCCATAATCAACAAGAATAATTTTACCTGGTTTTACTACTGTGGCATTACAAAATAGTTTATTTAACCACAGCTAGAATTTAAATATGCATCCATTCCAAAACAGCCTAATTTGTCTCTATTATAGAATCAGCCAAGCCTGGACTAATTCCATGTATCCCCTACCTTTTGTGTCCAGCCCATTCACTGCCCACAAAAGCAAAACGAACAATATTAATTTGCCATACTAATGCTGTCATCTCTGCACCCCTGTAAAGGCTCTTATCTTTTTATCTTAATACATTCATAGATAGAATGATATCTATCATTCATGGATAGATGTCCTCCCTCCAACCATTTTGTTGTGTTTTCCTAATTTTTTTTTCTTTTTTGGTAACAAATTTTATTCTATTTTTGCAATACTGCTGTTTCTGAAACAAATGTCCAGTCAAGGAGCAGTTTTGCAGAAGATAAATAAATTACCACACCCCAAACACTCATGGGATGCTAGCACTGCCCAGAGTAGATCTGGAAAGCAGCTATTAGCACCAGTAAGGAGTACAAATAAAGCTTGCATTGCAAGACGACATAAATAAGTCACAGAACGCCAATGATTTTTGCCAGCACAAGAATCTGCAATGTCTTAAGGGTCTTGTTTGCTTCCTCATAATTGAGGAGCTCCTCAGATCTCTCTCTGTCCCCCCCAGGCATTTTCCTTTAGCCTGTCCAGTCCAGCTCTTTTCCTGTCTCTCCCTAATAGGCTCTAGATGATCTCTAGATGATTGACTAGACGATCTCTAGATGTCCCTTCCAACCTCAACCATTCCGTAATGCCCCATGGTCCCTCCTGTCCATCAGGGCTATTCCCAAGAGGCCTGGCTAGGCTCTCAGCTGACACCATAGGCCTGTGTCCCCCAGGGTCTAGTGAGCTGAGGCGGCCTCCAGGGAGCCCTTTTGCTCCCACACACCTCCACAGCTGAGCAGGTTGAGCGAGGCCTGAGCCAGGCCCGAGCCAGGCCCAAGCCTGGCCTGAGCGAGGCCACCCTTAGGCCGTCCATGCGCCAGACCTGCCAGGCTGCCCTTGCTCCAGCTACCACGGCCTCTGCAGAAGGACTGCAACTTTCCCCAGATCTGCACATTGTTTTTGTGATGAAATTAAATGAAATTAGTCAGAGATACTCGTAAATGATTATTCAGCTGCTTGACTCACCTGTCACAGCTTTGCCAGAAGTGCTAGAGGTGCTTAGCATAGAAACCTTGTAACAAACATGGCATTAGCTCTCATTGCTATCACTTAGGATGCCTATGAAAATGGCAGTTTTACACTTGTAGGAGTGTTTACAGAATTAGCCGTGGCGCAGAGGCTTTTCAGCCTGCTGGTCAAGGAGGCCTCCAGCAGCGAACACACAACCCGGCCGCCTGGGCCCTGCTCATGCCAGCCCCAAAGGAGGGAGAAACACGCTGTTCCTGCAGGCGCTAATAAACTTACACAGCACTGATACGGGTGATAGTGAGGATTTGACATCTTTGGTGTGTCATTCCCACTGCCTGCACCATGTCCCTAAAAGCGACATTTAGGACTGCAAAAGACTGGACAGCTTCCTTTAGTTATAACCCATGAAAGCAGATGCAGCTGTTTTCATGGTTTGTACCTGAAACTGATACAAAGCTACTCAACAAGTAGCAAATACCTCGGGAAATGCCATGAACTGAGCACGAACCCGGATCTGAGCATCCAGTCAAACACACAGCCCAGCAGCGCAGGGGTGGCTGGTTGCACCGAGGAGCTCCCTGGCAAGAGCCACCACAGGACAACATGTTTTTCACCTTGTTTCACATGGAGTGCACTGGCTGAGCTCTACTCTACTTCTTTGTGCCTGTTGGGTGGGGGGTGAGTGATTTTTGCCATTTCTGTAGCTGTCCACCAAAAAAAGAAAAAAGTAGAACTTTGAAATGTGAAACTGAAATGGTCCAAAACTTCCCTTATAACTTGCTATAATAAATAGAAAAGACAGACATTTCAGCAGAAGGTTATTGTACTTCTTTCTTTTCTTTATACTTTCTTGACTTTTAAATGAGTGACAGCCAGTGGAGCATACAAGATGAGTTCAAGCTGCAAACTGTAGCTTTCGCAAGTCAGTACTCGTATTAGACACCCACAGTTTCTAAAAGGAATATGAACGTTAAATGACATTTCAATCACCAATTTCCATACCTGAGTTCTGTACTTCAAAGTTCCTGAGAAAGTCAAGAAGATGCCAAATCACCTTTATCTGTTCATAATGAGATGACACCGTGTCACATTTGCCACGTCACAACCTGACTACCCAAAGCTGCAAGGCTTGTAGGTTGTTCCATTATTCTGCTCAACACTAATTTCACTGTTTAGCAAAACTAACTGCTTGGAGAGTCAAATCTAATGTATTTTAATTACCTGATGTTCTATTCTGGTGAGCTGTTGCAGCAGATGAAAAGAAGAAATGAGGAATCCTCATTTAAGAGTATCTATCTCCACATTAGGTATGTTTCTGTGCTTCCTAACCTGTTTAAAATGTAGTTAGAGATTTTCTCTGGGAGTCTTTTTGCACAAGATGATTCATAAACATGAATAATGCTCTGCAATAATCCTGATGTTATTTTTGTTCCCCTGCACACACTAAGTAGCTTACTGTTGATACTGCTTTGCCCCTGGCAGAAAATAAGAAGCGATTTTGTCGTTTTCTTCCTACATTTCTCTGTATGCAAAATAAGATTCTTTGGATTATATGTCACAACATTGAGAAAACTTGCTCAAGATATTGTCACAAACAAATCCAATGTTTATATTTATATATATTCTTGGGATATTTCCAGTGAAAAAATTGTTACATTCAGAAAAGTCAATCGGTTTCCACAGATCTGCCAGTTGTAGTTACTTTAATGCTTACATTAATTGTAGTTACATTAATACATTCAGCTGCAGCCAGATACCCAAGTCAGCAGCCCCTACACACAGATTAATTGTTATTTGCACACACTCAGCCCAAATGACAAATAAAAAGCAAAGATTAACCAGCTCTGATTTTGACAGGGTCAAAAGGAAGGTTATCTGGTACTAGCTGCCAAGCACCTATAGATTTCAGGGCTGTCATCTGCCAGCCCAAAACAGTGCCAAGAGCATTATGGAATTCCTGTTTATTATATTATTCAATATAAATTCAATTTCCTTCAGTTCTGTAAAATGCCAGCTTTGATAAGCAGAGAGAATGGTGATTTGGGCAAAGATTTAAAATGTAGAAATGATGAGGTAAAATGAAAAAGTTTTGGAACCTTACAAAGACATTATTTTTCAAAGAAGTTAGCAAATGGCCCTAAACTTTGTAAAAGACAAATTATTTGTTAAAATGTCATGAAAATCAACATTTCTACAACACAAGGGAAGTGAAGAATGATAAAGAATTTGGTTTATTCATGACTACTTCCATTTACAAATGCAGCAGATGTTGCAACCAGCCAGTGACATTTATCATGGAAAGCTTTACTTAAACAGACTTTTTTTGCTTTAAATTTCTCTCTTTGGGTCCAAGGATCCTAGCGTTATGTCCCATTCTCAGGGATACTCCTTGAGCAATAAGGGATGTTGCTGCAATGGAATGAAATGCTGTAGCATTTCTGATGCCAGCAAGCCAAGTGTCCTATAAGAACACTAAAGGAAACGTGATTTCTTGAGTTTGCGATGGGATGTAAACTCCCATCGTGGGGATGGCGAATAGAAACCACATGCTGCCTAAGTGTCCAGCCATGGAGTAATGCTTGTTCTTCACATCAAGTTGGCCTTCATTCAAAACTGCATATTTAGTTTTTATACCTGTTCCAAAGATTTGGTCTGGGGTGATAATAGCTTCTGACATGGTTTGAGAGAGATATAGGCAAAAGCAACTACGTCACGTGTATAAGTGCCTAAAAAAGGCGCCAAAGAACACCTTTAAACTCATAAATATGGTAAATAATATGGTAAAATAAACCTGATGTCTTTTTTTCAGCCGTTTATTACAAAGATGAACAATCAGGTCACATCCTTGGAAAATGCTTTTTCACACCTGGTCCTGCTCAGGATGGAGCAATTTACGCTGTGCCAGCTGGAAAGCTGAAGATTTTCCCTAGCTCTCCTATCTCCCTAACCTTGCACTGCCCTGTGCTCCTGCTATGTATTTCACTGCTGTGCATCAGAAGCAAATACCTCACCTACACTGCCTTTTTAGCCTCCTAATTCTCCCATCTTTTGAACTTCATCATTTAAAAATCATATGATAAAAAAAATAAAGCAGAAGGCATGAATAGACTATAATTTCTTTCAGATAATATTAGTCTTTTTATCTTTTCAAATTACAAGGGCTACCCCGCGCTGGCCTTTCTCCAGAAACACACCAGGAGCCACCAGCAGCAGCGGAGCCAGAGAGCAGATCCCAGGTCCCCGGGGAGAAAGGGAATCCATGGTATTTGTGGCCTGCATTGCTCAGCCCAGGGATGAAGCCATCACGGTTCCGGATGCTCCCATGGGAGCTGCTCCTAACGCTGCCTCCCAATGCAGGGCAGGTGGGAGACAGAAACTGCATCAGAGCCTTGCTTGCACCTCAGCCTTGCAGCATTGCCTTGCAGGAGGAGAGCCCAAAGGCAGAGAAAGCCCTAGCTAGAAAAAGACCATGGAAATGGGACAATCTGGCCCCATCTCACAGTTATATTACTGACCTGGGTGCACTTTCTACTACTGCTTTACTAGATGTTCTGCTTTGGATTTGCCACACACAACTCCAGCAACTCGCTCACCCTTACTCAGTGATCCGAAAACTTTTGGATTTGTTAATGAATTTGCTACTACAAGAAATGTAATATCCCTTCCCTGTAAATGCTTTTTACTAGGGATAGAATTGTTTATTAAAGTACTTGTTTGAGAAAAGTAATTAGGACGTTAACTTGGCAATAAAGACTGATTTCTTAGGATTTTCTGCTTCAGCTGTATATAATCTAGTTAAGCACGATTGCTTCAATTCCAGAAGTGATGAATTACTCAAATGTTTTTAAAGTGGATTTAAAATTGAACTGAAACGTGGATATTGACACTTACGACTTAGGAATCCCTTTTTTATATGAATTTAAATAGAATTTTCAAATGAAAAGCTTAAGGTTTTTTTTATTTTTAAATGGTGTCTTTTTTTAGCAAATCAAAGTATATATACTTGCATGCTATTTTTATTTATCATATATAAATAAATCGCTACTTTATATTATCTCATATATAACACACATTTTAAGTGGTCCTCAAAATAAGGTTTCTTTTAATCAAAATACAGAGGTAACAGAGGATAAGGAGAGTTATGCTCCCTTTTGAGACTGGAAGATTTCCCAGCTCCCAACAAAGAATCCCTGCTTTGGCAGTGTGGCAAAAAAGGGAAAGTCAGGCAGGCAATTCGGCCCAATTCCTTGTGTTTTTATCTAGAGACCTGAGCAGTATGCAGGCATCTTCTGGGGAAAAACCAAACACATAATGAAAAAAAAAACCTTTTTTTTTTGAAGAGACCAAAAAGTCTCAGCCCATCTTCCATTCAACCCTCTTCTTGAGGGTTTATCCATGATGAGCAGTTTATCCATGTCTGCCTTCCCTGGAAGCGCTGGCTCCTTTCCCAGCCCAGGGGCCCTGCGAGGAATTCGAACCCACAGCCACTGCCGACCTCTGCCCCATTCCTGCTCTTTCCAAAGACCAAAGACTCAGGCAAAGCCAAAGTGAAATTTGTCAAATCCCTGCACTGCAGAAGACTCTTTGGCCTTTCATTTTCTTCCTCTTAAAATATAGCTACTATAGACTGGCTTTGCATTTGCAGTTGTTTACAACCTTCCAAATCCTCCTTTCCATCAGGCCTTAGTAATACAGGAAATAAGCATTTGTAATTATTTTCCTCCTAACAAACCAAGCCGTCAAGAAGAATACAGCCAAATCAGTCTCCTTTTCCCCAGGAGATGACTCTCTATGTTTGCGATGAAATGAAAATATTTTACTGAATGAGCCATAAAAGAAATGGCAATTTTAGGTAATAACACATTTTGAATCTCTAAAGGGCTCCTGTAAAAGGGAAAGGTTTTGACAAAGATCAAGCACACCTTTTTTTTTGTCTTCTCAAACACACAGCACATCATTTTTATCAGATATTCAATAAACTCAAGAACACAGGAAAATAGCCCACTGTTGACTGCAGTAATCATACAGAAGAGACTATTTGCACTAAAATAATTCTTCTCCCATTGTATTATACTGTACGCAGCTTTGAACACATCGTAAATTAGGCAGAGAAAATGGGGGGGAAAAATAGTATTCTCCTACATGATGGATGTTGTGGTATTTGCAGCAGTACACTGTCAGATGTAAAAAACACTTTATAACAATTTCAGCGCTATACACAGAACAGAATGACTTCTCATAAGCAAAATATTTCCTTGACAGGCAAATCTATTGCAAATAATCCAGTACAGCATACGTGTTAAATCATCTTTTTGAAACTCTTATCAACAGGTCATTCAAAATAAGCAGCTTACATTTTTCCCTTATTATTAAAAATAGGATTACAAATATCTCAGCAGTTAGAAAATGTTTCCATGCTCTGCTTATGAATCTAAAAATCAGATAAGAAACTCGGAAAGCTACAAATTTTAAACCCTCCAAGCTCTGTAACTACATTGATGCAGAGTCTGCATTTGAGCACCTTCAAACCAGACATTCTACTACAGATTTCAGTTTGCCAGGACCTTAAAACAATCCTAAGACCTATCCTATTAGTAGGGAAATCCTGCTTATGATGAAGTATTTTCTCATCTATTAAACCCCTTAAGCTCAGGCTCACCAATTCTAACGTTTTGCTGAGTCTGGGTTATAGCAGCCTGCTGAACAGGCAGTGCTTTGAAAGCTTAGCCATGGATTTAATTTGGGGAAATATGTATTGACTAAAGAGAAATTAATTTCTGAAATTTCCCTTCCATTAACCAGTAATGGGCATTCCGTTAATCAGTAATGTATTCTTCGGAATTTTTCAGGAATTTTTAGTTGGTGCCAGGAGAGAAAACAGCTGCCCCTTGGATGTAGTCAACGTGCCTTTAAACTATCGCCTTTGCATTTTAAAACAAGTCACATCATTACTTTTCTTCATTGTCAAGGCAACTCTACAGTATCGTGTCAGAAAGACAGCGGCCACAGTATTTAACACTCTTGAGAACTTAATTTTCACACAAAAGTATAAAATAATTATTTATGATGAATTTTATCATTCAGATTTCAAGTTGAACGTGCCATGCGGCAATTGGAATTGAAACTCAGATACAGACTATCAACCCAAAGCATTAATGCATGATTTTGAAAGTGAGAATTAGAATTTCATTGTGATAAGCAACAAAAAAAAGCCATACCCCTAAGTACAAACAGAAGAATTCCTTGGCTTTCATTGGCTTGCCAAAGTCAGAAAGTCGGATTGAAAATTAGTCATTTATCTCAAAGAGATCCAAAGAATCTTAATGCACATGGGTTATTCTTAAACAAGAGAACACAACTAAAGGTCTCATCATGTCAGATCTAAAGCCCAAAAAGCCTCAGTCTCTCTCCAGAAATTCATGTTAGAGCGATGGCTTCGATTCAATAATCTACACCCACTTTCCTGGCCTTTATATCTCTGGAGGGATGGGAGAGAAGACATAACCAGAGATTTAATCTGGGAACAGAAGGCTGAAATCTAAAAGCCAGACTTTTTAATTTCTTTTTTTTTTTTTCTTGGCAAACAGTATTATTGACTGTAAAGCTTCTTATTTCTGTGATTGTAAATTAGCCCATGGGTCTCATCATTTTTAGTGGCCTGGACTTTCTATCCTTGAACTCTCCTGGCAACTTCCTAACTCCTAAATTTTGCTCATGAACTATGCCAACAAAAACCAGGAAATTAAGTCTGACTCCTCTCACTCCTTTGAAAAAACGAAAGGGTTCTTTGAGCCTCAGTCACATCCCTACATTTCCTCCTTCGCTATTTTATGGTGAAAAGTTTTAATTCCAGTAAGGTGCAGTTGTAAATTGTTTTACCACTGGCCACAGAGAAGCAGATACCTATCTCAAGACCAAAATATGACATTTAATGTGCAGTTATCTGGGGCAGGGGAAAGGCAGGGTAGAGCCTACACCCACAACAAGAGTGCTTAGTCAAATGTCTTTTTCCCTCATTCTGCACATTGCCATAACTTATCCTAGAGCCTGAAATCATTCTGAACATGATCGATGTGGGAGCAAATCTACTAAGATATTGGCCTCACCTTGCTCCTACCATAAATTACAAGAACACCTGACACAGCATTTTTCTTTCTAAGTCTACGATGCTGTGTTGCATTGAGCCACTTGGCACAGCCAGTGGTTATTGGCAAAAACAATACAAAAAAACCCTCTTCACACCATAACCTTTAGAGTGGTGTGTTTCAGTTCCAAGCTCACAATTGACCCTAACTCCTTAAAATTATCCTGCTCCTTAAAATTACTCCTTAAAATTCTCCATCGATCATTACTAATTGTGTGGGTGGTATTTTAGGAAGGACCTGTCCTGTGTCCTGGGTGGTTCTTCTGTAAGAGATCAATCCCTGTTTCCCACAAACATATTCATTCACATACACAGATACACATGCACATATGGCTAGAAATGTGACTGCAAGGTGCTCCGTTTGAGCAGGAGAGGATAGGAAAACCATCGGAAGGTCCTGAATCAACTGCTGGCTGCCCTCTGGGGGGCACATGGGCTGCACAAATAGCCCTGCTAAAGGCCAGCACTTGTCTGTGCACTCAGCAAAAAGTATGACACCCCCTGCGACTCTGCAGACTGACCTGAGAGCTGCGCTGATGCTGATACTGATGCACTGATACTGCAACTGTGAGTGTATTCAGGCCCATCACCACCTACACAACCAGGATTTCTAAGCAACATTTTTTTAAATTAGGTAAATACTAAAAATCAAAGTTGCACGGGTTATTTTTAATCATCTTCACTGGATCATCATCAAGGTACAGTATCCTCAAGACAAGAGATTTTACAAGACTGTGGTGCATTCTGCATGCCATTGACTTACATTTACCACCACTAAAAGGGTACAATGATAAGTTAGCTTTAGAGCCATGACAGTGTCAAGAATCCTTGACTGAAAGATTTCAGTGGTAGATCTTACAGACTGAGTTCTAAGGTCATGGTTCTCTGTATTACTGCTCCAATGAGACCATCTGAACATCCAGTCCCTGGCACCATTCCCACCATCACACTCTCGTTCACCTTCTCTCCGCTTCTGAGGATTCAACCTGTTGTAATTTCATGCTGTAAACCAGTCCCCCATTAAAAACAAGAGCAATAATACCTAGTAATTACCTAATAATACCTAATACTCACATAGTTGTGAGTGGATGGCCATTGCAGTACATGAAACAAAAGCTACCTGCAAATGAGAATGAAAATTCCTGTTCCTTCCAGAACACAGTTAACAAAGCACACAGTGTGCATCGTTTTAAGCAGTCTCAAAAAGCAGCAAACTTGAGTGCAGAGCATCCAGCTCCACTGCATTGATTGCCTTGGATTTGCACTGCTGCATTGGGGGAGTGTTGGTGTGGGCATCTGCAGCAGCTTTGCCATCGACTGATGGGCACCACTCAAGGGACAGAGCCCTCACAGTCCAAACATCACTAAAGGATCAAGGAAGTTTTTATTTTATGACCTCATGAAGTGATCATCACCATCAACACCAGCCTGCTATCAACCGACTAGGATTTCCTCCGGAATAACTAACGGGTTCAGGAAGAAACAATCCTTAGCCACATGGAATAAGTTTCCAGGCAAGCAGGAGCAGCAAAGGCTTGTTAAGTACGTGCTGACAAAGATCCTGCATGATGTAATGAAATCTAAGCATGTCTCATTGGTATTTCGTCTCCTAATAAATCCTTGTAAAGTTATAAACAGCTTTCACACGTTTAATTGACCATATTCTGAATTGTCATCTCAACAGTAAAATATGAGTCATACAGAAAAAAGAAGTATTAAGAAAACTGCAGTGCAGTAGTTTGAAACACATTCTGGGAAGATATGAAATAGCTATGCAAGAAAGCAGGACAAAATGTCAGAATACTTTAGTTTTGAGACCTCATTCAGCGCTGGAGTAATGACAGAACTCAGTGGGGCTGAACAGTAAATGTTCAAGATACAAATCCAGTAATTCTTTTAAATGGAAATGGAATCAAAAAGAAATATTGCTAGTTACTACAGCAAAGTCACAATTTAACAGAGATTTATAGAGAAATGTAAGCATCCTTTTTATAAAAATTCATATAAGCAGCATATAGTTTTGTGGATGCTTACCACACACAGCAGTATAAAACATGTGGGCTTCCTCTATGCAAATTAAATAAGCATAAAAAGAGTTAATGATATGTAAAAATGGTTATAAGTTAATAAATCAATAAAGGAAACATAGCTTCATTTAAAAAGCTGGAGACTCTTCTGATTAAGTATTATTTCTAATAATTACATCACAGTCTGTATGTGCTTAGTCATGACTGTTATTTAATGGCTAGAACAATCTACAGCAAACTAACTAAAACTAACAGTCTTGAAGAAGCCAAACAGGTCAAGCTACGTACAGTTAGTTTGGCTTTGCTAGATGCTGTGAAATGTGGGAACTGGCTAAAAGGCCAATTCTGCTGCAACGAGTCTCCAAAGGGAAACAATCCCGGACTGATGCCTGTATCCTGCTGCCCATGCTGTGGTTGCCGGTCTGTGTTCTTGGTGGATCTATGGCGGAGCAGGAAAACACAGGAGCCCTTGCTCCAAGAGCCATTTCTATATTTTACCTTTTAATATGGGACAAACTGAGAAAAACTGAGAACCTTATTCTGCCTTTTCACACTTTCCAACTTCTGCTTTTAGATTCAGGGCCTGGTGAATTCACTTCTGTCCCTGAACATTTCAAAAGAAAACCGCAGGAAGCAACTGCAAGTCTACACGGTAGGATGTTTGCTTGCTACTGTCTGTATCAATCGTCTTAGCTGAGGAAAGAATAACCTAGTAGTCTTGAGGACAAACAGAGCTTGATTTTCCACTGGCTTCCAGTACGTGAAGTCATTTGCCCTTGTTGAAATACACTCAGAAAGCTCTCCCTGGCCACAGTGTTACAACTCTCCAGCCTCCTTTCAAAGGCGTAAATGAACAAATCAAGTAAGTGGTAAGGGAGATTTACACCCAGGGTATTCA